>JAOXOE010033023.1:0-10540 GCA_028565055.1 Phoeniculus purpureus
ACACATCCAGGGATGGCGACTCAACCACCTCCCTGGGAAGCCCATTCCAGTGCCTGACCACCCTTTCCGTGAAAAAATTCTTCCTAATGTCAAGTCTAAACCTACCCTGTTGTAACTTGAACCCATTCCCTCTTGTTCTGTCACTAATTGGTTGTGAGAAGAGACCAGCACCAACCTCTCCCACAACGTCTTTTCAGGTAGTTGTAGAGAGTGATGAGGTCTCCTCTCAGCCTCCTCTTCTTCAAACTAAACAGCCCCAGCTCTCTCAGTCTTTCCTCACAAGATTCATTCTCCAGGCCCTTCACCAGCTTAGCTGCCCTCCTCTGCACCTGCTCCAGCACCTCCACATCTGCCCTGTATTGAGGTGCCCAAAACTGGACACAATACTCAAGATGTGCCGAATACAGGGGGACAATAACCTCTCTACTCCTGCTAGCCACACTATTTCTAATACAAGCCAGGATGCCATTGGCCTTCCTGGGCACACTGCTGGCTGAAGGGATTTAGTATTAGTACCTACATCTAAAGATCTAAAGTCCCTGCTTCCAAAGTACCTGCTTCTAAAGAGTTAAAATACTATTTACTTCAAAGGAGTTGCTCAAAAATACCCTTAAAACCAGCTAATGGTCTTCCACAACTTTTCTTTCAGCTGTTACCTTTCTGTGTAGAGGACAGAACACTCCCTGTCAGGCCCATGTTATTTCCTTGTCCATTTCAGCCAGTCTGTTTACAGGCATCTTCCAGCCTTTGTTGATAGTTAAAGTCTTGTGGCAGGAACAAATACTTTGCTACATTGTTACTATAAACTGTGCAGTGACACCACAATGCAAGGGGGGAACAGTAAACAGTGAGCATGCTGGGTGATAAAATCTTGCTCTATCCTACTAGCCAGGCAAAGGAGTCTCTTGAATGCTATTGTGTCTGAATAAAGAGAAAAAAATAAGGAAGAGCCTTACAAGATCTGGTCAGTAATTGTCTGATGCCATTAGGTTTCATTTCTTTTTTCCTATATGTCTACATGAAGGAGACACATATGCTTCTCCAGACAATCATCTGAAGACAGGAGTTTTAACAAGAGTGTACTTGGAAGTCACTGTCTCTCTCTCTCTCTCTCAGCAGTTGCCTTTTCTTCGCATGGAATTGGAAAAATACCCACTGAAGTTGAATTCAATTACAGCACGTTCAGGTTTCCCCAAATCCCAGTGCTTCACTGATTTTTCTGCTACAACAGAATAAACGCTCCCACTTCAGTGAAAAATACACTCAACTGGTTTTTGTAGAGGAGGGTAGGTCTACTGTATCATCATCAGTGCTAGTACTGCAATACTACCTCTCCTGATTTAATTTTTCAACTTCATATCACAGTTCAGACTTTATCTTTGATTAAAGTTTCAGTGAACTCTTTGCTGAGGAAAAGAATCCCAGTGGGTTCCACAAGGGAGTTCTGAAGAGGCTTCTCAGATTATTTTTAAGACTCAGAATGACATCTTTGTAAACACTTTTTGTCCTTGCACATCACTTACGACTACAAGGCAGACAGCAAAACTAAACAGCTGCTCCTTACGAGCACAGTTTCGTCATAGTAATATCAGCTGAAACCACTAAGCAGTCTTAAGTGTGAAAAAGCTTGCATGTCAAAAAAGCCTTGAAATTGACACATTTCTTTTTTTGATATAAAAATTAAGGACAGGTACTGAAACAAACCCTTGAAAGGGGTTGAGTGCTCTATTTAACGTAGAGCAAGGGTACTTTGAAGAAACTTTATACATCAGTGGAGTTGGGACTGCAAACTATCACACTAAGGAGAAAAAGGAATGATACAGAGATACAAAAATGAAAATTAATTTAGATGGTGATGGAACATTAAAATAAATCTTAGATTAATACCTGAAGGATGATGGATTTGGATGTCTAAGAAAGTGGAATCTCTGACTGACCCTTTCCCTGTCACTGCAGAAGTCTCAGTATGGTATTAACTCTCTTTACACAGCGGTATGTTTATTCTGCAGTTCAGTGAACACATAAAGGCTGGAGTTCCACCATACAGTCTGAGTCAATTGAGGAACCTCCTGCTGCTGCTATGGGGATGCTCTACTTCCCATATTCAGATGTTCTTATTTTTTGATACACATTTCTGCTGGTTACCTGGGACAGATCTAACTCTGGGACCTGAATAACATAGGAGGCAAATTCATTGAAACCAACAAATGCACATTTATATAATTCCTTTTTAGTATTCTATTGCATATAGAGAATATAATAAATTCTCTATTTTATATATTACTGGTTCATATATATACTGGTATATATATATATATAACCTCCTTAAGAGACCATGAGAAAACCTTTCCTCCAGCCTGCAAAATTGTCATTGTACTTTAATGGAGCTTTGTGTCTTCAGTCCATCTTCTCACTCTAAAACTTTACTGAAGCTGGCCAACAAGTTTGAAAGTTATTCAGAAAGGAAAACCTAAAGATTTTTCTCTAGGAAAATCATAGAATCATTAGGGATTGGAAGGGACTGCGAAAGATCATCTAGTCCAATCCCCCTGCCAGAGCAGGATCACCTAGACCAAGTTGCACAGGAACATGTCCAGGCGGGTTTTAAATGTCTCCAGACAAGGAGACTCCACAACCCCCCTGGGCAGCCTGTTCCAGTGCTCTGTCACCCTTACTGTGAAGAGGTTCCTTCTGATATGAAATACAGTTATGCAGGAGAATGAAGCACAGGCTATTTTATATGTAAGGATTCCACTCTATTCATATCAAAACTACTATTCACATCAAAACTGATCAGAATGACTTATTTTAAAATCTGGGTAATCATTTCAAGCATTGGAACAGACTGCTCAGGGAGGAGGGTGAATCGCCATCCCCAGACATGGTTAGAAGTCATTAAGATTTGTAACTTAGGGACATCGTTTTATGGTGGGCTTGGTACACTTGGGCTAGCGGTTGGACTCCAAGATCTTGAAGGCCTTTTCCAACCTAAACAATTCTATGATTCTGTGATTTTGGGTGAAGATGCAGCATGACACCTGCAGGGAAGTCTTCTTTCAAACACAGTTAATGAACGACTAATCTGAAAATGCAGGGGACAAATTCCATAGAAGAGAAGCAATGATGCTGAACGCTGAGATATGTACTAGCTCATGTTTCATCACTTTACCGCCACCTTGTAGGGTAAAAAAAATTGAACAATTGAGTTCCATCAGTCTTACATCATATAAGTAAGGTAAGAAATGAGAACACATGCAGGTACAATAAAATTGTGTTATTTCAGGTAGAATGACAGGAGTCACTGCCCGGTTTATTTTGATTTTATCATTATTAGTTCAAGGAAAACGAGAAAAAATATAATGAAACATTTTGAAAATGTGTCGTCATCATCTTTCAGTCATAGTTGTTGTTTATGAGCAGGTCAAGCATTTCAGCTGTAGTTTACCATCACAGTTTACTGGAAATGCGTGAAGAATGTGCAGAGTAAGTCTAAGTGAGACACCATGTTAATGTCTACTGTCCAAAACCCGAGTCAGTTTACTCTGAAATTCAGATACTCGGCCACTTATTCTTGTGTGTCAACACAAACACGAGTTCTGTCATTTTTAATTCAAAAGATTACTCTTTTGCATCTTTAAAGAGCAGAAATTGCTACATATCTCCAGATTCCTCCATGGGATCCTGACTTCTCTCTAACAAATCTATGACTTACCTTGAAGTAGAGCCGCAATTTGGAGAGACTGCTGAGATGGATGTTCTTTAAGAATATCCAAAACTGTTCTGCCCAAACTGTCTTTTATGTTGGTATCAATTCCTGAAAAAGAAAAGGATCTGTGGTGGAATTTTTAACCCCAAATACTTCAGATTATAAATGTAGTATATCAGACTCAATTAGCTGGAAAATTGAATCCAAACAGTTTTACAGCTGCAGCAGTTTAACACCTCTGCTATAGCTGAAGCACAGCATCCACCCATTTCTGTTTAAAGCTGGAGTAGCCTAAAATTCATGGTTTGGCTTTATGTTTCTGTAACTCATGAGCATAGAAAGTAAGCTTCTTCAACAGAAGATGATGTTCATGTTCATGATTCCCTGACCTGATACAGTATCCTAATTTGCTTTGTGGGAAAGAAATATTTGTTCTCTCACTGAAAATAAAGGCAAAATGATGCTGGGCTAATTATCAGTGGCAGCTCATTTACAGAGGCCAGACGCACCACCTTAGACCTTTCCTTTACAGTATCTACTTGTAACATCTCCTGAGAGTTTTTTTAAAGGACAACTGGGGAATATTGTTAGATTAAAAAAAAGGTAGGAGATGAGTGTTGCAGAATTGTAGAGCATTTGGAATTGAAGGAGTTCACAGTGAATATCCTGATCTACTGTCCTGTACAACTACACTCTGGCAAAGGCTGGAATGTGTAAGTAACTGATAAAAATATTCTTTATCTGTGGTTTAAGGTTTCCCTATGTTTATGTGATGTTCTTCAGTCCTTGACTTTTTAGGTGAATTAAAACAAAAAGGCCCTGCCTTTAACAAAAAAGACACTTTCTTCTGAAAACAGATCTCAGATCAGGGGTGCGATAGGTGGGACTCGGATGAGGAACTGGGAGAGTGACATTACTCCCTTTGCAATATACACACAAACACTGATAATAAAGATCTACCAGATCCCTCAGCGTAACTGGAAGTTCACCTATCTCAGAGAAGTAACAGCTACATCTTTTCATTGGTCTGCTCATTTATCCGAGAAGACAGATGCTAGACAAGTAATTCACCTGCAACAATTCTGAAACTCCTATTACTGGTTTGCCAGGACCCTGCACCCCTGCTCTCATGTCCTTTCGGGGCAAATGCAATTCTTGTAACACAGTGTCTTCCTCTTTCTTCACAGGCACTCTAAGGGTATCCAGGAAATGAAGGAGCAAGCAGGATGATAAGTTTGTTAGGAATAGCTAAGTGAACAGGAGTCTTCTGGCCTCCAGGTCAAAGAATATCCCCGGCTGTCTTTCCGAGTGAATAGAACTGTTCGATGCAGCCATTTCATTTTCAGAACGCATTAATTCTCAGAACGCAGCGGCATACGCTGAGTCACATATGCCATTTCTGAGCCTTCCCCTTGTTCTCTGTGCGTAGTGATTTCTTATGCTAAACAAAAACCCTTTCAAGGAGAGGTGCATGTGATTAGATTCGCAAAGACACATTGCAGTAATTCTTGCAACCAAAACGTGAAGAGCCATGCACCAGATTGGGAATAGCAGGGATGTTTGTCCAGTGTTTCCTGCAAATCGGATTTACCTGTTTCAAGCAAGATGCGTGCCACCTCCACCTTTCCAAACAGGGCTGCTTCATGCAGTGCGCTCCCTTTTTCTGTCTAGGGAAAAAGATATTGTAACATTTCAATTGCAAATTAAAATGCGAAGTATCGTGTTGAAGAATACGTTCAGACAATGTCTCTAATTTTTCTATCTTACCTACACATAAAAAACAATCAATGGCCAAAACCAACTGCTAACACCAAAACAGCTTTTTATTATTATTCAAGGTAACAACATAAATGTCAGTCCTACAACAAAAATTAGCAACTACAACTCCCAATTAACAAGCCTGTGTTTGTGTAAAATTTCTAAGCTCCCACTACAGAGAGTGAAGCTCTAATATGTACTGTCAGAGGAACAGAGCTCTTCAGCAGATTCAGCCAGGTTACAGGTGGACATCTACACTTAGGTGCTTTAATCTGACAGCAGACCACACCCTGGAAGGTCAATTAACTTTGTCCACTGAAAGATCCCCTAGGACATCCCACCTGGCCCCCAAATGATGACAGTTCCCTATCATCAAGGAAGTGAAGTACAGCTTTGACTTCCAAAATACCTGACTTTGGGAAGGTGAAATGTGAAAGACACAATGGGGAGAAGTTTGGCATGATAACCTGCCAGAGAAGATACCAAAACGGGTGCTCAAACACAGTTGAACACTCACTGTTTTGAGAAAAGAGAAATGTCTCCCTTATGTTTGGGTGTATTCACTACAAACATCATCTTGTGTTATACCTGAACACGCCCCAGTGACATGTCCTTGCAGCAACCAAAGCTAAAAGGACCCTGGGCAACTTGTTGGAGCAGATCTACACAAGGGCCATGAAAATAGTCATAGAGATGCAAAATATCTTCTATGAAGAAAGGCTGAGAAAGTTGAGGTTGTTCAGCCTGGAGAAGAGAAAGCTCTGGAGAGACCTTACTGCAGCTTTTTGTACTTAAAGGAGGCTTGCAAATGAAGGAGGAGTAAAGGTTTTAAAATAGGGTAGATTTAGACTAGGTGTAAGGAAGACATTTTTCAGAATTAGGCTGGTGAAACATTCGAATGGATTGCCCAGAGAGCTGTAAATGCCCCATTCCTGGAAAGATTCCGTCAGGTTGGACAGGGCTCTAAGTAACATGATGCCATTAAGGACGTAAAGAAGACTGAGTCAGGCTCAGTGTTGTCCAGAGGTAGAAGAGGTAATGGGGAAAACCTGAATCACGGAGGTTCTGTCTAGACATGAGGAAACACTTATTGCTGCACAGATGACTGAGCCCAGTTACTGGCTGCCCAGGAAGGTTGTAGAGTCTCAAACCTTGTAGATATGCAAAAGCTGTTTAAATACAATCCTGAGTAGCCTTTTCTAGGGTATCCTGGTTGAACAGGGGGGTTGGACCAGATGACCTCTAGAGTCCTCTTCCAACCTCAACCATTCCATTAAATATGTGAAGGGTAGGTGTCAGGAGGATGGAGCCAGGCTCTTAATGTCATCTCGTGATAGGACAAAGGACAATGGGTGTCAGCTGGAACATAAATAGGAGAAGGAACTTCTTCACAGTGAGGGTGACAGAGCACTGGAACAGGCTGCCCAGGGGGGTTGTGGAGTCTCCTTCTCTGGAGACATTTAAAACCCACCTGGATGTGTTCCTGTGTGACTTGGTCTAGGTGATCCTGCTGCGGCAGGGGATTAGACTAGATGATCTTTCAAGGTCCACTCCAATCCCTAATGATTCTATGATTCTATGATAAATCTCCTGAGGACACCGAGTCGTTGTTTCCATCAGGATAGAAGCAGCACTACACAGTCTGAACCTTACGTAAAGTGATATGCTAAAAAGCTCATTGTAAGAAAATGTCACTTGAATTTGTACTATTCTCCTTGCAGGAGGTCATTCTGATGTCACTATAGGAACAGCAAAAAGAAATCATTTAATTACTAAAGAACTACCACCTGTTTTACTGACCAAAAAAGGGCGCACCCAAATCTAAACTCTAAGAAAAGTGTACAACAGAAAATAACTTAAAACTGAAGAGTGACTCAGTCATGACAATGTTTTTTAAAAGTATTACTTCAGTACAGCGCAGTTCTCAGAGCACGAAGAGCTACCCATCAAATGGGATGGCAGGATTGTGCCCTATCTCACCAAAACACAAAATTCTCTTTCTAAAAGGAAGGAGACTATGACATAGCTATCTCTCAAATTTATATCCTGAATATAATATACTGAAACTCTTGTCTGTGCTAAAATGTCCAAAAATAAGAAATGAAATGGGTTGTCATCTCTTGTAATGTAGACTACGTCTCATTTATCTCAAAATAGCTCCATCCATTTACACCGCTTCTAGACCAGTAACTTTGCTGATAAAATGACTACGTTTCCTGGAGTTCATAGATAATAGTGCAATGACTCCCGTGCTTAAAGCCAGTAACTGAAATATCCTTGAAAAACACATAACTATGAGCAAAAGGACACTCAAAATAGATCTACTGCCTTCAAACTTTTCCAACACTCATTAGGATTAAACTTCTCTGTGTAGATTGCTTAATCTTGCAATGAATTTGCTTCTCTTTAAATTATGAAAGATAATCTACCTAGCAGCTAATGTACAGTGTGTCCCCTTCGTCTGACAGCATACCTTTGGTCAGAGAAACCAAGTTCTTGCCAGGGCTACATCCACCTTTCTTACTAAAAACCGGATTAGAACAGCAGTAGCTCTCACAAACCGCTCCCTGTTTGCTGTAGTTACGCTCAAGACACTCACCATGTCTATCATCGGGTTTTGCTTCTAGTGTGTGATGACTCGGGTAAGATCATATGATTCCCCCTAAAAACCTGAAAGCCAAGTGGTTTATGTGGGGTGTCTGAGGATGAGATGGAGACTTCCCCAAGGCATTTCTGTGGGTTTTTCTTGCAGTTTCCTCAATCTGGATTATCTACCACCACACGTAACCATCAGCGCTAATTTGTTTAGTTTCCCCAGCTGTCACAAGCCTTGTTCCAGCACATGGTGAGTGGCAGCCTGCACTGATTCCATTTACTTTAGCAGTTTCAATGACTTTGTGTGAGCTGAGGGGAATCACAGCCAACAAAATATGTCTGAGGAAAATTTTTCCATGGCACCTTTAGAGAAAGGCTCCAACCAAAGCTGCCTAGTGATGGATCACCATACAGTTCTGAAAGCGAGAGAAGTGGAGAGTTTTCTACAGCACACACTTTGTGTGTGCAGTTATATTTAAAGGCTGTATGAAATATAAAGCTCCAGAACTTTCACCTCTGGATGGTAATTCGTAACAGTAGACAAAATCAGCCAGTGACTGAAAGAGGCTGTATAAAGGATCAGAGCACCATAAATTTCCTAAAATCTGGATTACCAAAGAAGGAACGCACAGTCCTCCAAGAAAGGGGCAAAATATTGCTTCTCTTTACCTGCTCCACAATGGCAAATAAAGAAAATCCATTCTCTCTGAGTAACAATTGCCTGTATGATATGGAACAGCATCCTCAGAAATGAGTAGTTTTCTGATTACTCATTTGCCCAAGCCTCCCTACTGTCTTGTCTGTGAATAGTTCACAAAATTCTGATTCTCTGGCATGTGTTTATCTTTGGGCTGGACCAGATAGCTATGCAAACAGTTTATAGAAGAGATTATCTACAGTTACTTGGAAGAATATTTGCCCTTTCTGTTTTATGCAGGAAAAAAAAATAGGGCAAGCATATACTTAGCAGAAAGGAAAACAAAAAGGAGAAGCAGAGATTGGCCAGCTGATAAATGAGATCAAGCACATGGAAAGATTGCTGGGTTTGTGTGGATTCGTTTTCTCAAGTATCTTGAAACAAATAAGGCACTTCAGAATGAAAAACTGCCTCGTGTAGGAAAACATTGGAAGAGAAGGAACCTCCAAGAGCAATCTGTAACTACTCCAAAACACTTTGGAGATAGCATACAGAGCTGAAGGACCTTCAGTGAATGCCTGGGCAGACACGTTCTTGCAAATCATCTTAGGGTTGTCTAAAAGGTTATCAGTTCTTTTTCCCTTTGCTGAAGGTTACCCTTGCAACCTAGATACACAACTGTCTTTTATGTGCAGTAACTGTCTATTACCGAAGGCAATAAGAATGTTTGTCTACACCCGCATTCACAGGGGACCATTCAGTGACTCAGGAAAATTCCATAAATATCCAAGAATTTGGATTTCCTGCCACTTGACTATACAATAGCTGCAAAAGCTACTGTATCCAGCTCCTCTTTTCTCACCTTCCCATTAGTGCTGAAATGTTCACTACACCCACAGTGATTTCTCTTAGACTACATAACAGTGCCATAACCTAACAACTGTCCCGTTTTGAAAGGTAGTTCCAGGTCTAGCTCTTGATACTAGGATGAACCGAAGTGGCCAGCAACTATGGCACCACTGACTGACTAGGTTTGGTGAGAGTTCATATGGTGAAGACATCAAGTAAGCCCCACTGGGATTCCCGATACAGGAAAATACTGAAGTGCTCAGGACTGCAGTGCTGTTGGCAATGAAAAACACACATTTCACTGTTTTGTTTCTCAGACACTATGGCTCACGGAAAAACTAACTGAAATACTAAACACTTTTTATGCTTCCTTTCACAGCTTTTTTGTCATTACTGTTGATAAGTTTATTTCTCCAGAAGTTAAGATCTGTCCCATTCCCTGTCTCAGCCAGAAAATTGCAGCTAACAGTCCAGTATTCTACTTCACTGACCTGTGTAACTTTTTGGCTGAGCCCAAGCATATTTATTTTAGTTTCACAGGCAGCATGAAGTCTTTTCTCAAGTAAACGTCTATACTAAGCTTTGAAGTTTGAATGTTAGCTTTCAGTTCCAAAATTGCATCGATTTCGTTTTTCATTGTCTGGTTTTCCTCAAAGGTTTTTCCTTTCCATCATTCAGTGAGGCAAGACAGTGCCATTCGGTGAAATATTGACTTGTACGTACTTCAACAAATATTCTGAGAACTTTTCACATCGTTGGTCAGAAAGTGTTTTGAAACATCTATGAACCACGTGCAAAGAGTCTTGTATCTGTATTAACCCATGACACTTCAGATATGCTGATTACTGAAACACATGGTGGATGTTCCATGAGGACACATCTGCTGTCACACAAGCAGAAATTTGTGTTCTATTCACAATATCACAGTATTACCAGGGTTGGAAGGGACCTAATAGATCATCAAGTCCAACCCCTACCACAGAGCTCAAGGCTAG
>JAOXOE010033024.1:0-10540 GCA_028565055.1 Phoeniculus purpureus
TCCTTCACTGGAGATATTCAAGACCCGTCTGGATGAGTTCCTGTGTGACTTGGTCTAGGTGATCCTGCTGTTGCAGGCGGATTGGACTAGATGAGGTCCCTTCCAACCCGTTATGATTCTATGATTCTATATACCCAACTATACTGTAGTCTGAGACAGCTGAGTCAAGAACTCCTTGGCACAAACAGCAGGGAGGGGAACAACGTCTTCCATTCGGCTCTTACCCAGATGGTCTCACTCCCCACCACTGGAGATTCAATTTCTTCCATTGAGACTCCCACCACTTCTTGCAGGTTTCAGCACACAGTGGATCAGAGCTGCTGCCAGGTAAGCAGTACCAGTGTCAGCATAAAGCTGTGAGTAGGAGAGGGACTGACACTGGAACACCCTTGGCAGCAGCAGCAACGAGGCACAGCTACTGGTCCTTTCTCATGCAACAGCCACCAAAGTCACCACTTGCTGCTTGTGTCCCAGCTGAGCTGTTCCTACAGATCCATAATCCAATAAATTGTCACTGAACAGTGCGGGTTTAGAAAACCTGTTTTGCATTTAAGGATCACAGAATCACAGAACATTAGGGATCGGAGGGGATCTCAAAAGATCATCTACTCCAACCCCCCTGCCACAGCAGGATCACCCAAACCAAGTCGCACAGGATCGTGATGAAGGATAATACAACAAATTTGCAGAACCCTCCCAATTTCACTGCAATTTGTTCCAAAAAAAGCAGCTATAAACAGGATAGGTGTGCACACCTTCAAATCCATCTTTACAGACATGTCTAGCACAAATACATTCTATTTAAAACTCGTCACTATCTGATATTGCTAGGCTAGAAAAAAGCTCTAATAGAGGGTTCACGAGCAGCATTTTACTTAGGTCAATGTGACAAAAGTAAACTGTGAGCAACTTATTCTTCAGAATCCTCAAGCATCATCCCCACAATTTTCATTTGAATCAAAGATGGTCTTGGCCCTTGAGGTTAAATTGAATTCTTCCTTTATGTCCCCTGACTCTACATATGAAGTGATTGACAAATATTGATGGTTTCCATTTGGTGCGACAACATGCACGTCATGATATGCTCAGTCCCATCCTGTTCATTTACTAAGTAAATACAAGAGCTAGGAAGGTGTGTGTTATTCTTTGCTAATTTTGCCTTAAGGGCTGTATGTTTAGCTTCAACCCCAATTTCTATCCCTTTCTTTGCAAGATTTCACAGCTTAAGTCACGAGTGCGTAACGCGTGATGTCATTTGGATGTGGAAGTAATCGGCTGAAGACGACTGTCATTCAGGAGCCATTTAGAAGCAAAGCAGGAACAGTTTAGACAGTTTATTAGGATTGGAAGGGGCCTTCAAAGGCAGAGTCCAACCCTCCTGCTCAAGTGGGCTGCAATTTACTGAAAAGCATAATCGCCTAAAGAGCCTAAATTGAGCTACACAAAAGTGCTTCAAGATGTGTATTTTCATTTTTAATTTTCTTTAACCTTTAAAAGTGCTACAGTAGATCAGGAGTATACGAATTGCTTCTATTCCTGCCTGGAGTGCGGAATTTTTATTCACACTTAGGATTATTGCCTTTACAAAGTACTAAATTCAGCAAGTACACGTCGTAAATTACGACAGCGATTTCGGTGCGGACAGACAGGCTGCCGAACTCAAAGTAGAGAGTAAAATACTTGAAGGGAAATAAAAATCTCTGCAAACTGCACAGCAGAGTCAATACAGAGTCATCCACAAAGCAAGAAGAACCATTTATATCCCAGACTAACTACAGAAGCAGCCAGGATTCTGCTCACTCCATCTACAGAAACTCCAGCAATGCTTCTTCCTCTACTCAAGCTACGACACCTTAGTACCTCAGCATGGTAAAAGTACAAGGAATCCAATGCAAAATCTCTAACTGGGACTCAGAAAACTGCTTGGTCCACCCCACTTAGCAAAGGATGCATGCTTAGAAAACATCCAACTGCTGCTTCACACACCGCCCAAAGCAGGTAGCTGGAAGGATGAAGACACTTCAATACAAAAAAGCATGGAAGGATAGAGGTGACCCATGAACATAAGCAGTGGAGGAAAAGAGAAAGGCTTTTGAAAACCTCCCAAGGCAGCCAGTGCATTAGACCCATTAGTACTCAGAGGACCTAGGATGATGGATACATCTATTTCCGAACCTCACACACACAGTTATTTTGAAGTAACTCAAAGGCAGCTCAAGGAAAGTACGGAGATCCAACTCAGGAATGCAGAGAGGAAATCAAAAAGGCAAAAGCTCAGTTAGCACCCAGTTTTGTCGCTGTAGAGAAGGACAACAAGAAATGTTTCTACAAAATACATCAACAGAAAAAAGTCAGGGAGAATCTCCACTCCTTACTGGATACGGAGGATAACACCATCACCAAGGATGAGGACAAGGCTGAGGTACTCCGTGACTTCTTTTACTCAGTATTTAATGGCCAGTCCAGTTACCCTCAGGATATTCAAACTCCTGGGTTGGAAGGCTTGGATGGAGAGTGGGATACACTTTCCACAATCTGAGAAGAAGCGGAGGCCCTGACCTGCTGCACTACCTGGAAACTCACAAGTCTATGGGGTCAGGTGGGATCCATCCAAGAGCACTGAAGGGGCTGGCAGAGAAGATTGCCCAGCCACTCTCCATCATTTATCAATGCTCCTGGCAAACTGGGGAGGTCCCAAAAGACTGAGGAATTGGTAATGTGACACCCATCCACAAGAAGGGGAGGAAGGACAACCCAGGCAGCTACAGCCCTTCAGCCTGACCTCAGTACTTGGGAAGATGATGGAGCGGTTCATGCTGAGCACAATCACACAGCAAGCACAGGACAGCCAAGGGATCAGAGCCAGCCAGCAGGGGTTTGTGAAGGACAGGTCTAACTTGACCAACCTGATCTCCTTCTCTGGCCAGGTGACCCACCTATTGGGTGAGGGCAGGGCTGTTGTCTACCCAGACTTCAGTAAAGCCTACAGCATTCTCCTAGAGAAGCTGGCAGCTCACGGCTTTAGACAGGTGGACTCTTCACTCTGTAAAAAAACTAGCTGCAGAGCCAAGTCCAGAGAGTTGCATTGAGTGGAGTTAAATTGAGTTGGCAGCTGGTCACAAGTGATGCTGCCCAGGGCTCAGTATTGGGGCCAGACTTGATTAACATTTTTGTCATTGACCTGGATGAGAGGATTGAGTGCACCCTCATCAGGTTTGCAGATGGCACCAAATCGGGTGGGGTGTGAATCTGCTTGAGGGCAGGAAATCTCTGCAGAAGGATCTGGACAGGTTGGATCAATGGACCAAGGTTTAAGAAGACCAAGGGCTGGATCCTACCTCTCAATCACAACCAGCCCACGCAATGCTACAGGCTTGGAAAAGAGTGGCAAGAGAAGTGTTCAGTTGAGAAGGACCTCAAAGTGCTGACTGTCAGTCACTGAACATGAGCCAGCAGTGTGCCCAGGTGGCCCAAGCCAATGACATCCTCTTCTACATATATAGTGTGGTCAGCAGAAGTAGAGAGGTGCTGTACTCAGCACTAGTGAGTCCTAATTACGAGTGGGAAATGAAAGATCATGAAGATGAGGTACATTGCAAAAGATTCAGATATAGTTTTAAAATTAAGTTTCTTCAACCATCTTTTACACTTTTAATCAAACTGCTTGGAGATATTTCAAGTTGTTTTTTACCTGGATGCACTGTCCTGGGCATCTTCCAGCTCAGTTACACAGTTATAGGGATAGTTCCAGTCCTGAGAAAATGAACATCCACAACAGGTCTAGTACCTCGAGTGAAAGTCTACCTGAAATTTTAATAATGGGTCCTACTGAATTAATTTATTAAAACAGCCACACAGCAGCAGTACGAGGTGTAGGGCAGGACTGTGCAAAGTCTGAGTTAACAGAGCTACTAAGAATAACTCTCAGACATTTAAACTGAAGTTCTGTGGATACGAACAACGTTATCTTACAGGGCAGATACCACAGAAGCTCATGCTGAAAGAGATACAGATGGATTTTCCAATGAGTTACCAAGTCACTTTTACATTGCAGGAGCTGTTTGCATGCAAACACCCAAGAGTTTACCTGACAGCCGATAAACAGCTGAAGCCTGCCACACCGGACACCTACCAGCCGCTAAAGGCAGATCCCAGTATCACTGGGAAGTGGTATCTAAAAGCTCAAGCTGCTCTAAAGTAGATCCTTCTAACATTTTTATTTAAGAAATAAAAATATCTGGTTTGATAATAACAACGTCGGTACCTCCTGTTTGCATTGCCCTGGTGTTCAAATGCGCATCATTAAAAACCAACGGAGTTCTCCAAAGTAGAGGCAATCCCAGACGTAAGTACCAACTCGCATCCCCCTGCTACGAACAAGCTTCTCTCCTACACTCCTCTTTGCTCGACAAAGCACAGCTGCCAACTGCTCCCACACAAACGTTTCTCTTCTGCTTTTCAAACCACACCTGATGTGTCTATTTTTCCCTTTCTGATTAGATGGTTGTCTGTGACAAGTCCATGGCCACAAGTCCTTGGAAGCAGTGATACGGCCAGACAACAGGTCTTGTGCACAGACACTGGGCACAGCATCTGAAGGGCCTGTCTAGAGGTCACTGTCACTGTAAGACAGCTGCAAGATGGCACAGAGTCAAGCGGGGGGATGTTGTCAACGGCAAGCACGGGTTCGAGACAGAAAGAGAGAGGCTACAGAAGCGGTTCTGACCTCAGCAGGAACAGAGGGTAACGCCAGGGATTTGAACCTGGCCGTGAGAATGAGCAGTTGCAATGCACAACTTCCAGCACTAAACAATTATTGCACGTTCTGAGGCGGTCAAGTAGCTGCAGACAAAACAGCAAACAGCGGTAACAGACAGACACTTCTGATCGGAATTCATAGACTTTGGATACCGAAGCGGCGTACCTTTGGGAGAAGTGGCCGTTCACGGTGTTTTTATTTACCCACACTATTACTTGGAAAGAGTAACTGTTTGGGAAGGATGGACCTGTATTGTCTGTGACAGTGAATTAACCATCAGGGACCAATTCCTGTCTTTCAGTAAGTATTTTCAGAGGGATGAAGGGAAATTCCACATTAAAGATTAGAAAGTCTCTCCCCATCCATTTTCTGGGCGCAGACTGCAGCACCTGAAGCACGGCAGCTATTGTACCTATAGGCAGGTGAAGAGCTTTCGTTTTACAAGTGCAGGAAGCCTCTTTTATTTTTATTTTCTTTCTTTGAGCATAAACTTGAACAGGAGGCCAACTACGAACCCTTTGGAAGAACACCTTGCAGGTAGAGCTACACAAAGCCAACAGCTGTGAGGATGGCCATTGTCTGCACAGCCAGCAGCTCCCCACCCCACTGCAAAAAACATGAAGGATGCACGTTATTCCCTCTAAACATTCAGTTGTGTGAGTAGTCTGGTGTTTTTCCTACAGCTTCACTATGGGAAGTGATAAATTTCAAGCTATGTTCGCTGTTATTCTGAACTCAGAAGTGAAGAAATCAAGGAGAAAACCACCTGGGCTCTTGAGCTCTCAATATTTCTCCACAGGGTCCTGAAGTTTTGGGGGGTTTTTTCAGTTTTCTCTCCATAACCTCATCCTTACCAGCCTGGATAACCACTAGTGGGTCTGATACCAGACCAGACTGTTCCCTAGCAATATCTCTGACCCCAGCCCCAGGAAGGCAGCAGGTTGGCATATGGGACCCCCGGTTCCTCTCAGAAGTCACCAACCACAACCAACCTCTTTTTCTCGTCAGAGCTAGTCCTAATGTGTGGGGGAGACTGACTCACCTGTGGTGACTCCCCGATGTGCCTTCATCTCCATTGTCATTTATTTCTCTCTCCATCTCCAGAGCCCCGTACCTGTTGTGCAAGGACGACAGGGAAGGGGAGGGAAGCCAGGAGGGGATTCACCTGCCTCTCCGAGCAGGGACTCGGTTCCGTTGTCTCACATCTCCTCTCACCTGGCAGCAAGGGAGGACAGGATCTTCTCTTTCTAATGGAGCCTCCACCTGCTGCCCTATCCTCAAGGACTCTGACAAAGCCTGGCAGAGTGTTTTTGCACAGTGTGCCTCCATATCACTGAAAAGCTCAACATGAGCCACCAGTGTGCACTTGCAAACCGGATCCTGGGCTGCATCAGGAGAAGTGTAGCCAGCAGGTCAAGGGAGGTGATTCTCCCCCTCTGCTCAGCTCTGGTGAGACCTCACCTGGAGTACTGCGTCCAGTTCTGGAGCCCTTATGACAAGAGGGTTGTGGACATGCTGGAGCATGTGCAGAGGGCCATGCGGGAGCGGTCCAGCATGCCCTGGCTGCTGGGGGAGGGCGCTGGGGGCTCCTGCTTGACCTGGGGAGGGGGGAAAAGGTGCTGTGAGCCCCGGGGGATGGGAGATCAGGAATGGGATGTAGGGCACAGGGATGGGCATGAGGTACAGGGCATGGGCATGGGGTCTGGGGCATGGTGATGGGGCATAAGGATGGGATATAGAGCACAGGGTAGAGGGCATGGGGTAGAGGGTATGGGATATAGGGCATAGGGTTCAGGCTATGGGGTATAGGGCATGGGGTACAGGGCATGGGGTATAGGGTGTGGGGTACAGGCTATGGGGTACAGGGCATGGGGTATAGGACATGGGATATAGGGCACACGGTAGAGGATATGGAGTATAGGGCATGGGGTACAGGATATGGGGCACAGGGCTTGGGGTATAGGGCATGGGGTAGAGGCTATGTGGTATAGGGCATGGGGTACAGGACATGGGGCACAGGGCTTGGGGTACAAGCTGTGGGGTACAGGGCACAGACCAGGGCTGGTGGCTCTTTTCCCACACCAGGATCTCCCACCACACTTCCCTCCCGACCTCCCCACTGTGACCCCCTCACCTTGCCGTGGTCGCACAGGGGGCTGTCGGGCTCCGAGTCGCTGCTGCTGCTGGTCCCACTGAGCGACAGGGGACTGTTGTGGGATGGCGACCCCATGTCCGAAGGTGGTGGTGTCAGCATCTCCATCACCTCTGCCTTCACCACCTCCGTGGTGGCCTCCATCTTGGACCCCCCTCCACCGTGGGTGGCCACCAGCTCCTTTAGGGACTCTGCAGTGAGCACAGTGGGGCGATGAGGGGAGCTGTGGGGTAGGGATCAGCCCAGCCCGACCCCAAGAGCTGGTGTCCTACTCACGGTTCTTCTGCACAGCCATCTTCAAGGTGATGTTCTCCTGCTTCAGCCTGTGGTTGCTCTGCTGCAGGAAGCGGATGTACTCGATGGCCTTCCGCAGGACTGCCGACTTGTTCAGCTGCCGGGGGGCAGGGACTGCTCAACCCAGATGCCAGGAGCACCCAACCCCATTGCCCAGCCCTCAGCAACCTGCTGAGCCACCCAACCCCACTGACCACCTCCCACCTTCTGAGCTCCCCAATTCCACTGATCATCTCCCACCACCACCCTACTGAGCTCCCCAAGCCCATTGACCATCTCCCAGCACCTGGCTGCACTCCTCAACCCCCAACAGTGCCCTGCTCTGCTCCCCAACCCCATTGTCCCAATCCATTGAGCTCCCCAACCCCACTGCCCAACCCCCAGTACCCCACTGAGCTCCCCAACCTTGCTGAGGTGCCCACCTTGGCCTCGGTGCCCACAACCAGGTCCTTGAGCTCCACGATCTTGTCGTTGATGGAGGAGCGGTACCGCTTCTCGATGGCGTTGTGAGCCGTCCTCTTCTCACCCCGGCTCTGTGCCGGCCCTGGCTTCCCGTTGGGCACAGCCAGCCGATTGATGGGCAACTTGTCGGTGTCCACCACCAGCGGCACAGTGGCCAGGATGGTTCCTCCACTCACCAAAGCCTGGCCGAGGAGGACATGGGGTGGTGGGTGAAGGGGTTGGTGGTGACGTGGGGGGACACAACCCAGAGCATTGTGGAATCATGATGGTTAGAGAAGCCCTACAAGATCGTCGTGTCCAACGGGCCGCCCTACAACCCCCAACCACTAGCCCATCTCTTTGTGGGAAGAAGTTTCTCCTCAGATCCAACCTGACCCTCCCCGGCACAACCTGACTCCTGGTTTCCCACCCACTCTGTAGCTCCTCCCTTGCTTGGTGGCACCTACCGGCACCTGCAGCGGGGTGGCCGAGCTGCTAGCACTGGTGGCCAGGGAGCCCTTGGCACTGCCCGTGTCTGTCTTGACGGCCGTCAGCAGCAGGGAGTCAGCCTTGATGAAATGGGGCTGCAGCAAGACCTGGGGTGGGAAGGAGGGGTCAGCGGGGTGGCACTGAGACCCTCCTCCCCTGCACACCGACCCCACCACCAGCATCCCCACCACCTCCCCATTAGCCCTGGGCTTACCGGCACCGGCTGGATCTGGGGTGAGACAGCCTGGGGGGCAGCAGGGGCCAGGAGCTGCTGCGGTGCCACGTTCTGCACGGGGCCAGGCAGTGCCACGGGCTGTGGGGTGGGCAGGGGGCTGGGCAGGGTCTGCCCCGCAGCCCCAGGCTGCACAGCTGGGCACAGAGCAGAGCACAGCGTTACCAGACCTCCCAGTACCCCCCCCACCCCGGTACCAGTCTACCCTCATCCCGTGGGAACACCCATTCCCCAGCAAGACACCCCACCCCACCCAGGCAGCACCCTGAGCACCCCAAATCCTCACCCGAGAAGCTGTGCTGGTTCTGGTAGCCCAGCGAGGGCTGGGGGCTGAACTGGCCAGAGGATGTCGGGACGAAGCTGGTGCCCAGCATCATGCCAGCCTGGGGTTGGCTACTGGGCACAGCCGCTGGCTCCTCCTTGACACCTGGGGGCGGCAGGAGCGGGGCTGGGGGCTGCGGGGTGAAGGTTGCCATGCCAGGGGGTCCTGGGTAGCCGCTGCCACTGGGGGTGGGGGTGGCGGTGGTGGTGGAGGGAGACTGGCTGACCCCCAGGTAGGTGCCGAGGGTCCCTGGAGTTGGGGGGAGCCCTGCGGGCACCGCAGGGTCGGGGGCACCGAAGGGCGGCTCGAACAGCCCCGAGAAGTCACTGTCTGGCGTGTTGATCAGCTGCAGCATCTCTGCAAAACAACCCCCCCCGCCGTAGCCCGTCGTCACACCGAGGGGTCCCCACAGCCCACGGCCACCACCCCACAGCTTGGGGCTTGCAGCAGTTGGGGATCCCCAGAACCCCACGGAGCCCAGCAGTCTGCTGGCTTCTGCCGGTGGGGAAACTGAGGCACGGAGCTCACAGCAGGCTGCTAGCACAGGGCTACCGGCGCTTGGAGGTCTGTAGCCCAGTCTGGGGGTGGCAGGGCAGAGCTCAGCCTGTTCCTGAGGCTGAGGAGGAGGCAGAACGGGGCTTGTGCCAGCTGGTTCCTTTACCCTCTACTGGGAACCCCCAAACCCCAAAAGCTGTCCCCGGGATGGAGAGGAGAGGGTGCTCAGGCTGGGACAGGGGGGTGGCAGAGCTGGGTTGGGCCAGACCCTGGGGCCAGCTTTGCCTGCCCATGGCACCCCCTCCAAGCCAGGAGAGTAGCCTGGCACACGAAGGGTTAAACAGTCCCGGCCTGGACCCCGGGAAGTCCCCACTGACACCCACTGGGGCTCCTGGGGTGCCTCCAGCCTGGTAACCCCAGGTTTTAAAGCTCCTGGGCTGCCCCCTAGCACAACAATGTTGGGGTGCAAAGACCCTCAGGGTGCCCCCACCATGGCACCCCCTGCTTTCACAGACCCCCAGGGTACCCCCACCCTGGTAACCCCAGGTTTCAGAGTGTCCCCCACCACAACAACTCTGGGGTGCAAAGACCCCCAGGGTGCTGCCACCCCCTGGGGTACCCCCACCACAGTAATTTTGGGATGCAAAGACCCCCAGGGTACCCCCACCACAGCACCCCCAGGTTTCACAAACCCCCAGGGTACCCCCACCACGGCACCCCCAGATTTCACAGACCCCCGGGGTACCCTCACCATGGTACCCTCAGGTTTCAGAGTGTCCTCCACCAAAACAATTCTGGGGTGCAAAGACCCCCAGGGTGCCCTCTTCCCCTGGGGTACCCCCACCACGGCACCCCCAGGTTTCACAGACCCCCGAGGTACCCCCACCACGGCACCCCCAGGTTTCACAGACCCCCGGGGTACCCCCATCATGGTACCCCCAGGTTTTAGAGCCCCTGGGGTGACCCCATGACAACAACTCTGGGGTGCAAAGACCCCCAAGGTGCCCTCTTCCCCAGAGTACCTCCACTATGGCACCCCCAGTATTCATAGACCCCCGGTGTACCCCCACCATGGTACCCTCAGGTTTTAGAGTCCCTGGGGTGACCCCACAACAACATCTCTGGGGTGCAAAGATCCCTGGGGCACCTTCACCATGGTACCCCCAGGTTTCACAGACCCCCAGAGTGCACCCACCATGGCACCCCGAGGTTTCATAGACCCCTGGGGTACCCCCACCATGGCACCCCCCAGGTTTCACAGACCCCCGGGGTACCCCCACCACGGCACCCCCACGTTTCACAGACCCCCGGGGTACCCCCCCCCGGGGACCCCCCGGGTGTAGAGCCCCTGGGGGG
>JAOXOE010033025.1:0-10539 GCA_028565055.1 Phoeniculus purpureus
CGCCTGGATGAGTTCCTGTGTGACTTAGTCTAGGTGATCCTGCTGTTGCAGGCGGATTGGACTGGATGATCTTTTGATGTCCCTTCCAATCTGTTATGATTCTATGATTCTATGACTTTGCCTTCCTGGAATAACAATTTAGGCCAATTGTTCCTACTGAATAGTAGGATCACAGAATCATCCAGGTCAGAAAAGGCCCCCAAGATCATCAAGTTGGTAGAACAGATTAACCCTGCTCTACCAAGCTCACCACTAGACCACATCTAAACAACCTTTAAACACCCCCAGGGATGGTGACTCAACACTCTCCCTGGGCAGCCAGTTCCAAGGCCTGACCACTCTTTCTGTGAAATAACTTTTCCTAATGTCCAGGCTAACCCTCCCCTGGTGCAGCCTGAGGCACTTCCCTCTTGTTCTAGCTCTACTTACCTATGAGAAGAGACCAGCACCCACCTCTCCGCAATGTCCCTTCAGGTAGCTGTAGACACAGATAAGGTCTCCCCTCAGCCTTGGACTAGAACAGAGACGTTTCCTCTTATTTTCTAGATTAAATTGGTTCCTTGGAATGTCGGCAACACAGCAGACAACAAGAGCAGAAGATGCTTTGTCCTACAGGCAAAACTCTGGGTGCCAATAGCATGAAAAGCCAAGCGCAAAAAGAGAAGTCCCACCTGGAGTTTCAAAGTTCTGTCAGGCAACTCTAAAGTCTTCTCAAGATTTAAACAGCAGTTAAAAACCAAAAAGACCCCACTCCATTCCCTTTTTTTGTTGTTGTTCTTGTTTTGTTCTAATGGAATTCTCTGTGTGTCGTGTTTACATGATAAAAACATTTCCATCTGAAAAATTCCACAGGCACAGCCAGTGAGAAAGAAGCTCTGTGGTCTGGGGTGGGAAACAGAGAAGGGCTGAGACACTGCAGCAGTCACTGGCAGTGGGCTGAATCTGTGCACCAAAACCAGTATCTGCCCCATCTGGCTTGGGCTCCGCTTCACCCAAGAAGTTGTCCTTTTGAACAGGGAGATACCAGTCACTACGACTCCACCAGAAAAGGAAGTAGCCTCCCAAATTTGCTTATCTCCATCTCCTTGAAAGCACCTCAAATGTTCTTGGCAGCTGTAGCCAAACAAGAGCTGTAAAATACTGTTTTCACTGGTCTGGTCAAACTTGCAACTCAGCATATGTGGTGGAGAGCTCCCAAAATAGCTCTCCCTTGCCTCACCCAGCAGCAGCTCAAAAAGCCTTTTGTTTTCTGGGACAACTTGGAAAAGTTAAAAATGTTTGGACTTCTTTTGAAAGTTCTCTGGAAGATAGGAGTGATCTATTCCAAGGCTGGGTGCACGAAAGGTCACGGCTAAGGCATTGCAAAACACAACCAAATCGGTTCAGTATGATACTTGCCCAGGATTTGATCAGCTCATTACCGCTGCTGCTGCCTCTGCCTAAATTCAGGTCAAAGCCGCGGCCCTTCCACCTGGCACCTCACCAGGCCAAATGCTCCCATCGTCTGTCCTAAATACCAGTGGGGCGATGCCAGCGAGGCGACTGACACGGGTCCTTCCCTTCAAAACACTGCTGGAGGAGCCTTCAAAACAAAAATAAAACAACTTTCAAGACAAACAGCTCAACCGCCGGGGAGAAGCTCCAAAGGCTGCAGGACAAGCGCACCCTCCTGCCATGAAGCTGCCACACACACCTTGTCCTGCTTGAAGGCTTTTCCGACTGCATCTTGTAATAACTCAGGCTGTCTCTGGCTAGGACAGAGCCTGACTGGCTCGTGCTGTGTGAAGTAAAGGATACGGCCGCGCTGTTCTTCGCACTGCAAAGCCTCCTGTGGTCTTTGCACGGGGCACATGGTGGTCATCCCTTCCTCCCCAGGTCACGGGAAACCCCTCTTCACTGAGTGAAAAGGCTCTTCTTGCTTGAAAACATCACCTACTCTGGAAAAATTACTCAACAACCCCCCCCACTACACACCTGTGTCTTCCTGGTGAGGTGGGAGCTTTCGTGCGGACATGACTCGTGTCTCTGCGCGCGCTCTCCTGTGCCTTGCCCACGGCCCTTGGTGCAACGTTCTGCCGAGTCAGGCTGCTGGTTTTCTTATTCCAAATCCCCAGCTGGGTGATTTTGAGTACTCCAGGCATTTTTCAAAGCCGGTATGAAACCCAGCCTGGGAGGGGGTGTAACTCTTCTGACCAATCTGCAGATGGGCCAGCTGTCCCCTAGCCTGGACAAGCTCAGCCCAGGAGACAACAACACCCCCACCCCACACCCCACATCCAAGCGCACGTCCTGATTTTTAGCGGCAGTCAATGATCCCATTCAGGGTTACCCGAGCACTGGCACCACACTGGCTTGGCCGAAGGGCTGAAGCGCAGAGCGCCATGCAAACACTCACTTCCAGACTGCAGCGGATGCAGAGTCAGGCTGGTTTCACCTGCTGCTCTTCTCCAAGCCCTGTGTTTAACCATCCATCCACAACAAAGCAGAGCGAAGGCGAGTGTGCAATGTAGAGATCCATTACGCTTTATTTACATGCGTCACCATCTCTTTTACAAACTAGATTACAATTTAAAATGGAATACACAAGGCAATATCTACTAACACCAAGTGGAGTAAGCACTGCGTCTCTACTTCGTTTGGAAAGGGGCAGGTTTTGCTCCAAAGCAAACTTCCTTCCAACCTCTGTGTAGTGTGTTCCTCCAGGGCAGCATCTTTTCTCTTTAGTTTGTTTTTTCACTATAAAATCCTCAGTAAGACTGCAACATAAGAGTGTCTGCTTTCAAATGAAAGTACGAGATAGCCCAAATGAAAGATAGAAACTGTTCAGCTCGTCGGTATGTAAAGACGGCCATGCACGATAAGGCTGTGGATTTAATAGTCTTCCAATTTACATGGCTTGAAACAAAAACAGATAGAACAGTTTTACAGATACTGTATACATATTTTTTTTTCCAATCATGCAACTTTTTTTTTTAAAAAAAAAAAGTTTAACATGTGAAGCCAAATGTACAATCCATGTTTTCCAACCCACAGTAATGAAATGTATCTGGTCCCCCTTTGCATCTGTTGGCAATTCCTAAGGTCTACTGTGTACTAGAGACACCGACAGGACACCGACTGCCAAGCAATGACACCATTTTAGAGAAACACGAGATCTAAAAGGGAACTCCTGGAAGCAGTGGCACTAAAGGTTCTGGAGTTAAGCAGGAGTTAACGATCCAAATATTATCAAAACTTGTTTTACAAAATCATTAAATCTAGCGCCGCACCCGTGACTAGGAACTGCATAAACGTAGACCTCTTCGGGCTCTTTTGTTTAGACCAAGTGTTTAAACGATGCCTAAGGAATTGTTGCAGACCTGCCTCACACAGTTTCAGGAGGAAAACTCCTGGGCATTGGCATCTCTGAAGACTCAAAGGCTATAAATTTGCAAAAACTGAGTTCCCCAAATCAGCCGCTCTAGTCTGTGTTTTGACAGCTAAGTAAATGCCCCTTTGGATCCAGGGAGATTTATTTAGCACCTCTGGTGAGGAAGGTGTTTGCTGGGCACCTTCCGGGTGGAGAGGGTGTTGATCTTGCCCCTGGGCCTGGGGGAACCTGGCACCTCTCCTTCCTTCCCCTGTGACCACGCTGCAGTCCCTGGTGTTCAGCCCCTGACACCAGGCACTTCCACTTGAAAATTTTGGCCCCAAAATTGAGCAACAGAAACCAAACCAGACCAAAGAGACTGGACGAGGCCACCCCTCCTCAGTGACGTTCTCCAAAGAAGGGGCCCAAGGTGGCCCAGCCATGCCAACAGAAACGCTTCCCTTGGCGTCACAGGGAGGGAGCCCAAGGAGCCTTTCAGCCACCGGTGCTTCTATTTTTAAAAAGCCAGACTTCCTTGCCCTCAACAGGCTGCGTTTAAATCACGTGGAAGGATTCCCGTTGCCTTGGCCATCTCACAAAGTCAGGCCCTTCTGGAGCTCTCAGTGCCCTGGTTGGTGGTTTGTGAGCAGGGAGACCCCGGGGACTCCCCAGAGGCTCCCTGTGCAGGGGCTCAAGGCTGTGCCCCGGCATGGGGAGCTGAGTGAGCTCTGCTGGCAGCTGACACTTGGGGAGGTGGACAAGCCCAGCCACAAGGCAGCAGCTGCAGAGCAGTCTCTAGGGAAGGAGCACTAGAGGGAAGTCTTTTCAGTGCATGTTTATGTTTTGGGGTGTCCTGGGTAGCTGAGAGCTAATGCTACATGCGTAGAGAAGGCTGGTGATGAAGCTCTCAACCAGTTTTGGTAAAAGGTGCCTGCAACTGAACTCTGATAAGCAAAGTGCCCTCTAGCCCAGGTAACAACTGTGCCACATGAGCGTCTTGGGTAGCTGGCTGCTGGCAGGGATGGGCAGTGAGCATCGGCTAACTCAAATGAATGCAATAAACTAGTCCCCATGCTGACAAATCAACCACTTTGATGTACAAAATGGAGAAGTTTTTTTTTAAAGGCAAATGATAAAACCTTGGCTGCTTGGAAGAGTTGATATGCTACAGGGCTACGATAACCACAACCGCACAGAGCCTACCCAGTCACAGCTGCGGGGAGAAATCAAGAGGTGCATCTTTACGAGAGCACGGCATGGGGGCTACGATACAAACCCAGAACTTCCATCACAGTAGGAGCTGTTGTTTCACCAGTATCACCTCAGGGACCTGGAAAGTAAGGAGTGAGGAAGGCCCCACAAACGCTCGTGTGTGCGCGCACACAGGACTGTGTATGTGCAGTGGCAGTGGTGAGAGGGAGTCACTCCACATTGCATGGGGACATGGGTTGGTGGGAACTCATGCACTGAGACTTTGGGTTAAAATGCTAGTTTGTTTTCCTAACATCCATGCATAATGATCCATTTCTGTACATAATAAAATATATTTATATATTTATATGCATAATGCTGTTATGCAAAGGAAAAAAAACCCAACTTCGTACATCGCTTTGGAGAATTCTGTATACAGTGTCCCACTCAGAACCTCTTCACACCAAGTTCCTATGTACCACTGGTGTCATCCCCTCTTTGTTTGTATCCCTCCCCCCAGCAAAAGATACTAATAAAAAGTAATCAAACTTTCCAGATTATAGAGAGGATCTATACAGCACCATACCTTTTATTCATTATTATTATTATTATTCATTATTATTCATTTTACAAAAGAAAATCTTCGAAGCAAAATATATAAAACTGCCTTGTCTTTCAGTGTAATTGATCCTGTTACAATCTACACTTACATGAGAAGCCACTGGTATGATACTGTCACCTTGCCATTCCCTCTCCTGCTTATTCTGCCGCAATGGATTATACACAATGAGAAGGAAAAATAATGAAGGGTATGTCCAAAGCAACAACAAAAGAGGATCACAGTTACACACCCTGCCAGGACCTGCGCCTCAACTCCCGGCACTGCTGCTTTGAGTCACCAGCTGCTGCCCACCCCCTACGCTTAGCTGCTCTGCAAAGTGGCATTACTTCCCTTAATTCTCACTTTTCCCAACACATCTTTACAGGTGACTATGTCCAACTTGTCTGGCAGCTCAGCTTTTCATTCCATACCAGCTCACTGCAGTAGCAGGCACAGCCCTGCTAACACAAGGCAGGAGGGCAGCCTGCTCCAGCAGGCAGCACATGGCATCCTGTCCTGGAGCCCGTGTGGGCAACAGCACCCGCTGTTGGTCTGCCCTCGCGAGCCAGGAGCAAACATACTGGCTTCCCTGCTTCCGCACCCAACTCTGGCTCGATGCTCGTGGAAAACAGGGGTGTACCATTAAACTTAAGGAAAGAGTAAGAAAGAAAGAAACAAACCAACCCAACAAAACAAAGAGACCATACACATCACCTCTCTCTGGAATTTGGCCAGCTGATAGGTACAACCAACAGTCTGTGCTTACAAAGCCCTACCATCTGAGCAGCGTTGGGTTAGGATCACTTCCTTGCACACGTGCAGCACTTCAGATTCCCCAAGGAGAGAAAGCAAAAAAATGATCAAAAATCTAAGGAAATCAAACTGGAGGTTGTAGGGGAAGGGGAAAGGGTGGGCAGATGGGGAAAAGACCTCCAAAAATAAAAGCCAACTTAAAACATCCCATTAATATACCAAAACATCACATACTCATTGACAAGTAACTACTGTAAAGGCTACACAGTGTGTTCTCAACAGGATGGTGCTGCCAATTGTCTCCACAGCAGGTGCGTGGCCACCCCAGCAAATGAAGTTTTTGCATACTTCAGAATGCGTTCAATTCCAAAAAAAAAGAGGAAAAGGGAAAAAAACCAACCCAAACCGAAAGAGGATCTTCACTCCAGTAAGGGGCCTATTAACAGTCTGATTCGTTAGGAAAATAATGCAGGGTTCACGAAGGTCGTAAGCTGTAAACAGTATCACTGTCCACTTGCTGACAGCAGATTTGGCAAAGGGTTCTCTCTCTACATCTTGTGTCAGTTGGAGGGCCTGGAGAGGAAGAAGAAAACTCAGTAAGACTGCTGCTTGTAGAAAACAACACCACAACACAAAAGGCGACCAAGAAAACCCCAAACCCAGTAACAACTTAAACCGACAAGAAATTGTTATCAGTTTGCACCCACAAGCTTCAGACTCACAGAAAGGACTAAGTTGTACCGTGACCCTGCCTGAAAATGCTCCTCCTTTGCGAAGGTCTGAGTGTTCTCCTTGGCCAGCTGAGCTGCTCCAAAGCAGGAGAGAAACAAACCCTCTCTCCACAGAAAACAGTGTCCAGGGCTGCTGTACACAAACCCAGTGTGTCACCTATTTGTTAAAGGGCACTTCCAGGGGAGGCACGAGAGCATCCTCCAGCTTTTCTTCATTTTCCACAATCGCCCTTCCCCACCAGCACGCAAAGGCTAGTCAAACCGTCTTCCAGCAGGGCTTCACACCGGCCACCTCGAAGGACAACCGAAGGAGGCTGCTCAAGAGAAACATCAAGGAGCTATGAATTTTGGCTCAGACACTGGAGTTCTCCCTTGTTTTCCTCATAGGATACAGCACCACCAGATAGGGCCCAACCAGCTTCAGAAACAGGGTCAGGGTCCATCTTGGCCATCCAAGACACCACGAATGCAGCCATGGAGGGGACCTCAAAGGGATGCGGTAATTAGGTAAAGCACTGAAACAGAAGAGTATTTCAGCCAAGGGGACCAAGGGGCCAAGTCTTTAAACGTCCTCAGTGGCTTAACAGTGCAGGCAGGCACCAAGCAGGGGTTTGGAATGTACGTGCCTTTAAACATTCCCATGTCAACCTTTCAGTAGCCTCAGAGAGGCCACGTGGTAGTCATGTGCACTTCTGGTTCTGAATCCCCCGTGTCACCTACAACCCGCTGAGTATTTTACCCAGGAAAAAAACCTGGTGGTTTTTTTTATATGGTGGACACTCCCTGAAAACTAAAAGCCATTTGAGTTGTTTACTCAAATGTGGGGAGGTCCCTACTCTTAAAGCACCCTGGTATGAGGCACCCTCATGAAAAGCAGTGGATTTAGAGGAACTGCTGGATTAATCTGAACCAGCAGCTCCTGCAAGTGGAATCACTCAAAGGCTGCTATGAGATGAGTCTCCACCACTGCTCCTCTCCTTTCTGAGGTGCCAGGCACTGATCCCGTGATAACATTTTATTAAAATGACCTGTTCTGATAATGCTAAATGATTGATGGAAATGTAATCATTCTGTCTCAAGGTTATTAGAGCCCCAGCGTGACAGCTGCTCCCTGCGCCATTAGGGGAGAACTCCATTGAGCACAGCTTAGGGAGCAGACAGATTGTGCCTTTCACCCAAACAAAATTTGGCTTTAGCCTTAATTATGTGGAGGGGTCTGGGGTAGACTGGTTTTGTGAATAAAGGGATTTCCAGTATTGATTTATTCATTTTCAAAGGGCAAATTAATGCTAGCTCTTCACTAATGTGACCGCCTGGCAGTGACTCCATTTGCTAAGTGTGTCCTGATGGCCACAACAAGGTCAGCAGAAGATACCCAGACATGCCTGGGAGCCCCAGTAAAAGCTGGCTGGCAGCTTGTATGCAGCTCACACGGGTGCATGACCTCTTCTTTACTTCTCCTTACAGCCCTAGCACCAGGGCTGATGGAAGCAGGTAACTTCCCAAAACGCAAGCTCATCTGAAGGCAAAGCTCGTGCCCCATCCACCACAGCCCAGCAAGTCAGCACATTCGCATGCAGCCACACAGGCTTCACTCTGGCTTGTGTGAGAAGTCTGGCTGACTTGGAAGTAAAGTATCAGAGCAGGACTTTAGGGTTGATTTCTACAAGTACGTAAAATATTATACTAGGAAGTAAAATGACAAGAGGAAAAAAAACTGGAGGACAGATGATGAGCATCTGTGAAACTGGCACTGCCTGGTATTTTTTCCTGAGGACACCCGTCCTTCAGACAGTGCCAACATTTAGGAGACAGACACAGAGCCCGGGTGAAATTTGCTCACAGCAGAACCAAACTCCACTCCGTTTTCACAGCTCTGTTTACAGAGACTTTGCAAAGGGATTAAAACATGAAAAGAAGTAGATCAAAGCCTTAACCTGCCTGCCTCTGAACTGCCCCAGTAAGTCCATCATGGACCCACACACCCTGACTTTCTGTCTTGCCAAAGAAAGCCCCTGCTAATCCTGAATTAGAGTCCCACTGCTTCATAGCAATGAAAATGACATTAACCAGGGAAGCAACCGCTCCAGTTACACCACCACTCATCAGCGGTCCTCAACCATGACCTCTGAACGTTCCCTCTGTCCTGTGCCCAAGTATCTCCCTCTGCACCCTGAGCCAACACAAGTTTTTAATCCATTCCCCACAGCCATGGGAAACCCATCCTCTGGAGTGTCACCTTGAATCTGCATAGGTAGACGGGCTTTATCCTCTGCTGAGTCCAAACAATTCTGCCCTCTAAGGGCAACACTCTGCTCTCCAGGTAAAGCACTCCAGTCCCCTCTTTTTTTCCCTTGACCTTAATATTAGGTCCTGTTTTGAGGATTAAGAGTGCAGCAGAGATATGAGTACAGGGAGTGATGAATGAACAGAGATCAAGGAGGGATGCAAACAAGAAAGGTGCGGTCCAGTTGGGCTGCTGGGTTAGAGCAGCATTGGCTAACTTGCTACAGCAAAGGTGTAGAGCCCCCCCTCACACATGCCCTGGTTTCTCATTTCTTAGACTGTGGGAAACTTCCAGAAAGGGCACTACTGGAAAACACCGTCTGCCTGGACTTCTTACGCCACTCCTTGGAAAGTGTGGTTCTCCCTTGAAAAGCACCTCTGCCAAACCATTTTCAATCACAGAATGGTTTGGGTTGGAAGGGACCTCAGAGATCATCTAGTTCCAACTCCCCGCCACAGGCAGGGACACCTCTCACGAGACCAGACTGACAGAGCCCCATGCAACCTGGCTTTGAACATTTCCAGGGAGGGGGGCATCCACAACCTCCACGGGCAACCTGTTCCAGTGCCTCAGCACCCTCATAGCGAGGAACTTCTTCCTAATATCCAAACTAAATCTCTCCTCTTTCAGTTTGAAACCATTCCTCCTTGTCCTATCACTACCTCATAAAAAGCCCCTCTCCAGCAGAAAGCTGCTCTAAAGTCCTTCTGTTCTCCAGGCTGAACAGCCCCAGCTCCCTCAGCCCATCCTCAGAGGAGAGGTGCTCCAGCTCTTGAGCATCCCTCTTCTGGACTTGCTCAAACAGTTCCACATCCTTTTTATGCTGGGGACTGCAGAACCGGACACAGGACTGCAGGTGAAGACTCACAAGATCAGAGCCCCTCAGAGCCCTTCCTCAGGAAGGAGGCACGCACTTTCTCCTGAAGACTTTCTTCCTTAATACTTTCTTTTGAAGAAAGCGAAAGCTTTCTTTTGGAGCACAGTGCTCAGGACTGCACTGACACCTGGGCTCTGTCAGGTATTGAAAGTAGAGGTGATTCCACTATTTGACCTCGTGGGTACAGCAGGTTGGAACAGAGACACTTGCTGGACATTGGAAGAACCTGAAATACTAGAGAACTTACAGGTCTGTAAAACAAGAGCCTTCTCTGCGTCCCACTCTGTAACAACTTCCCAGGGACAGGAAACCCCAGTAACTACTTTTACTGTCCAGAGACTTGGGATGCAAATGGTTGGAAGGAAACTTTGCTTCATTTAGTGACAGATGTGCACTGCTCGTGGCTCCTCTGCCCCTTGATTTGCTGTTGCCACCAGCAATGCAGCCTCTACTCTGAAATGTGGGCAGGCTCACAGAGCCAGACCTGCCTGTGTGTGCCTACAAGCTACCATGCTGACAACATTTCCACAGCTCAAGACTCAGGAATACACAGTGTCCCTTTAGAAACAAGCACAGAAGAGAACTACTGTGGCCAATGCAGTAACTAAATTGGAGCATGGTATTATTTGCTCAAGTAGAATAAAACCTGGGGATGCCAATCATAGGATCATGTAATCATAACGGATTGGAAGGGACCTCAAAAGATCATCCAGTCCAATCCGCCTGCAACAGCAGGATCACCTAGACCAA
>JAOXOE010033026.1:0-10539 GCA_028565055.1 Phoeniculus purpureus
TGGAACCTCCTCTGTTCCAGCTCACACCCACTGCCCCTTGTCCTATCACCAGATGACACTGAGCAGAGCCTGGCTTCCTCCTCCTGACACCCACCCCTCACATATTTATCAACAGTAATGAGGTCACCCCTCAGTCTTCTCTTCTGCAAGCTAAAGAGACCCAGCTCCCTCAGCCTCTCCTCATCAGGGAGGTGCTCCACTGCCTTCATCACCCTCATTGCTCTACGCTGGACTCCCTCCAGCAGCTCCATGTCCTTCTTGAACTGAGGGGCCCTGAGCTCTTTCCTATGACCCGAAAGCTAGGGGTATTCCCGGATTCCCAAAGCTCCACCCTATTCCTTTCCTTTCTTAACACATAAATAACCTTTCTTGGCAGCAGCCCAGAGTTTCCAGGACCAGCTAATGCCGTGATTGTTGTAGAAAAGGCATTTTCTCGCATTTTGGCTGGTATCTGTCTGAAGAGCCAGCAAACAGAAACAAAAGCTCTGATTTAGAGGTGAAGAGGAAAAAAAAAAAAAAAGAGGGGAAAAAACGCCTCTTACACAACTGCTGCTGCTCAGTTTGAACCCTTTCATTGCGGCATCTTGCAGCTCCTTACAGCCACTCTGGGGAAAGTAAGAAACAACTGAGCTGTGTGTTCTCACACCTTCTGAAGTTATGCAAATAGAGACTCATTTGAGTATCAGTGAATGATGTGGGACTTGTTCTAAATGAATCAAAGCAAAAGCAGAAGCCTAATTTACACATCACCTCTGGCTGCACAAATCTAAGGGAGTTTCTTAGGAAATGGAATCTTCAAAGAGGTCCATGTTTAAAATGGCATTGCCTAGCTCTTCCAGCTGGTAAGAGGTATTCACATGGGAACCTAGAAGTTGTCCTCTGAGTTTGGCCCACTTAGAGGCAAAGGAATGTGGCCATATTATTCAGAGAGGATCAAGTGCTCTGAGAGGCTCATTATATGCAGCACACAAGCCTTTTAGACCAAAAACCTGCCTCAGCATAGAATCATTTAGGTTTGAAAAGATCTTCAAGCTCACCAAGTCCAACCACTAACAGAATCACAGAACATCAGAGATTGGAAGGGACCTCGAAAGATCATCCAGTCCAATTCCCCTGCCACAGCAGGATCACCTAGACCAAGTCACACATGAACACATCCAGGCAGGTTTTAAACATCTGCAGAGAAGGAGACTCCACAACCCCTCTGGGCAGCCTGTTCCAGTGCTCCGTCACCCTTATTGCGAAGAAGTTCCTTCTGATATTTACATGGAACCTCTTATGTTCCAGCTCACACCCATTGCCCCTAACTCAACTGTCCCAAGGCCACAGCCAAAGCCTGTCCCTAAGCTCCAGATCTCCATGACTTTGAAACACATTCAGGGATTCAACCCCCACCCCTTGGCAGCCTGTTCCAAGGCATGATGACCCTTTCCGTAAGCTTTGCCTTGAGTCCAACCCAAACTTCCCCTAGTGCAACTTGAGGTCATTTGCTGCTCTCCAGTCACTTGTTACCTGGGAGAAGAGACAGCAGCTTAGCCCCATATATTCACATCTAGCTCTCTTGTATGATTTAGGACTTATTGTCTTCAGAACTGAACCCCAATCATCAGATGACTTAACCCTTTCTTGGCTTTGTTGGACACATTTCACCACAGTTCTGTATTTCTCTGCACTCTCGCTGTCTCACAAGCACATCAAGGACATATTATTTTCATAATACATCAGTACACATAAATATTCCTCTAGTGGTGGTTTTGACTGAACACTGAAGCTTAGCAAGTTCCTCACTGAAAATAGAAAAGCAAGAAAAAGAAACCGGTAAATCAGGTAAAGCTCTTAGTCATGTGCACCTTGTATTGTTCGAGGACTAGCTGTCATCAAATGGCATTTACCCAGCAAACAAACATGTCCCATATATCTTTCCCAAGTCCTTCTATATGTGGGAGGAGAATAACTTCAGCATTGCTGTCTCTCCAGTGCACAGGAACACTAAAAGGTCCAATCACCAAGCTAAGCAGTAAAGAAACCCTCAAAATAGCAAACAGCTAAGTGAGGGAGTAGAGCACCGGAATGAGGGCAAGGAAATAAGTTTATTGGCCATTTTGTCAGTAAAATTAGCCTGTCTGGTAATTGTGGAGGTGAAGGAGGTGTTACCCCCAGTGTCTCCATGAAAGAATCACACTGAATGACACAGAACATCAGGAATTGGAAAGGACCTTGAGAGATCATCTAGTCTAGAGCAGGATCACCTACACCAAGCCACACAGGAACATGTCCAGGCAGGTTTTAAACATCTCCAAAGAAGGAGACTCCACAACCCCCTTGGGCAGCCTGTTCCAGTGCTCCGTCACCCTCACTGGGAAGAAGTTCCTTCTCAAGAAGTGCTCTTTAGAAAATCTTTTGGCTTGCATAAGACACCTACTAATTAACTGTCAAAGCTAATAAATCTTTCACTGGTATAGATTATAGAGGAACCCTAAGAGAGGGAAACAGGCAGCCAGAGCAGCTCCCCTGTGCCCTAGCAGCCTTTTAATTCAGAAAGGTAAAGACCATTTTTCACCAGTACCTATGTCCTTAGTAGTCAAACATCATCATACTTTTCCAGGGAAAAGTCACACTGATTTTTTCCCTTCCAGGAATGTAATGTCATTTATCTGTGGAGCTCCTCAACACTTCTGCCCAGTCACTCAACATGAAGGTCCTGTGTGAGGCAGCATACAACATTGCTGAGCTCAGAACCGATGTAAGGACACCACAAGCAATAATTCTGTTGCGTAAAAGGAGCATGAACGCGCATTACATAACCCAAATAGTTGCATTCATCCTGGTGGTAGTGTTGGCTTTCCTCTCACACTGTAAAGCTTGATCAGAATTGTCCTGACTCAGCCACTAAGCATAAACAACAAGGCCAGAGCAAGAGATTTTAGTGGTCTGAAGAGCTGGGAAACAGAGCCATAGGTACAGCAACACTGAATACATTCTGAGGGGATAAAACATTTAGCAGAAGACTGATGCCAACCTTAAAATAAACTGAACTTGAAGAATAAAGTAACTGAGGGAGGAAACATATCCAGTGGTACAGGTTTTCACAGCAACCACTGTGAGCAATCCCTGCTTCTTAGTCTTCTGCAAAACAAACTGGTTAGCAGCATGCAACCATTTCCATGGCCACAGCGTGAATAGGGACCTCAACCACGTCCAAAACTTCACTTCAATGGCTGTGCTTTTTACTAGCCATTGTTTGCAAACTAAGAAGCATCTCCGGGGTGCGGTCTGAGTAGAAAACACAGCAATAGTAAACTAATGGCCCTTAATGTCAACAGTTTGAATGCTCACTGAAGTGCTGAAACAGTCCAAAAATATTAGTTCAGGCCAAATCACTCTTTTCTCTAGTTTTTTTCTCTACTATAGTTTTTTTCTCTACTATTTATTTCTCTACTATTTTTTCCTCTATTTTTTCCCCTCTATTATCTAGGGGATAATATTTATTTCTATATTATCAGGGGATCCAATTACGGGATCTCTGATGGTTCTTCTCTTGGAACATCAGCACTAGAGCTCATTAACCCATGTCTTGTGATGTGGCAGAAGGCAGCATGGGCGGTACTGAACCCACTGCAGATATTCATATTTCAGATTGCTACACTGCAGCTGAACTTCAATGCTTTGGCAACAGACCCAAATCAAAGCACACATACAATTACGTGGAAGCACTGAGTCAGACTGCAAAGTATAGAGGGAAAGAAAGAGCAAAAAAGTCAGGCTGTAAGAGAAAATGAAAATTGCCAGCGTTTACTGGCTGTTCCTTTTTTTTTTTTGGGGGGGGGGGGAAGGGAGTGAGGTTAATCACCCAACAGCACTTCTCTGTCCTGTTCTAACTTTACAGGCACCTGAAATTTTCAGAACAAAATGCCTGGTCTTGCTCGAACAACATAAACCCTGTGGTTTATGCTTTATGTAAGCGAGCAAGAGTTTATTCATGATTTGCATGCTCCAAGGAGGCAGCAGACCAAAGGCATGCCCCCAATCAGTCTGAAGCACCCCATGGGAGTAATGCAAAGGCAGGAGATCTGCCTTCCACGAAAAATCCGTTACTGTCATTACGAACTATATCCATCAGCAGCACAACAGCTGCCACATCAAAACGATGACACCAGCCCTGCCCTAAAGGCTTTCTGCTCTAAAAGCACAGAATGGTTACTCCAAACCAAGCAAAGGGACAAAAGGACATGTAGGCAAAACTTCACAATCGTTTTCTAGTTGCATTTGCATGTTGGATTTCAATCACCTTCCAAATACTCCCCAGTAGCTTAGTTAACTCATGTCTTTTGCACTGAAGACAATAGTTAATCCTGAAGCATGTGCTGACTATCATTTGCATCCCAACACTGCCAACACCATCTAAACAGTTCTACCTGCATTAAAAGGTCATCAGGCCTTGGAACAGGCTTCCCGGGGGAGGGGTTGAATTGCCATCCCTGGATGTGTTTAAAAAGTCACAGAGATCTGGAGCAGTTTAGCAGAGGCCTTAGGACAGTTGGGTTCATGGTTGGACTCGATGGTCTTAAAGATCTTTTCCAACCAAAATGATTCTGTGGTTCTATGACTGAATGTTCAAATACACAAACATTACAAAATATAACTGAAGGGTACCACAGGAGTAGAAAGGCATTATTCTTCCACTGCATAAAAGGCCTGATGATTGGCTATTATGAAGCTGAAGGGGGTAAAGCAAAGGACAACCCACACAGTTCCTACATTTTGTAGAGTCTAAAACAACAACTACAAAGAAAAGCTGAATCTGAGCACCCAGGGTTCTCACTGACCAGGAAGAGGATGCAGAACCCACATTAATCTCTCGTGCCATGTAGCAACGTGGCCCTGACATCTTCTGGACTTTAGAGTTCTCCTGATTCTTTTTTGAGTGCCTGTGTTCAATTTTATACTACCTCGTTAAATATCTGACACAAACAAACTGAAACCATAACTTTATAGAAGCGGTGACGCATAGCAATTGTCAATTGAGATTAAACGAGACAGTTTTCCCTCTGACAACAGCCAGAGGAAGGTGAAGAAATAACACACAGAATAACCAGTCTAAGGGGAAAGACTTCTCAGCTGCAGAAGTGTTTGTTTTATACCTAAAATCACACAACATAAGACATGTAATGTTTTAAACATCCTATAGCATTCAGCTGCTTGTTCTCACTATATAAACGTCTAAAAGTTGATCCTGCTCTGGCAGGGGGATTGGACTATATGATCTTTCAAGGTCCCTTCCAATCCCTAATGATTCTACGATCCTTTCTGAATCCTTCTGGAGTCAGCTTCTTCCAGCAGCAAGCCCATCAGGTTAATGCTATGCAATGTAAAATCACACATCTCTTTCCCCCACCTTCCTCTCAGAGCAGACGCTCTCTGCAGCATCACTTCTGCGCTCGCTGTTTTAAATGCTTTTGCTATACTAATATACTAATGGCCAGTATCAAGTCTCAGTCCTGTGAAGATGTAACCAACTGCATGTTACCAAGGCACCAATTTAACATCCCTCACCTTCTCAGCAGCTCCAAATGACAACGACCCTTCCGCATGTGCAGATCCCTTTCCTACGGCCTTTGAGATGAGGCAACAAGTATCAGGAACAAGTGCTACTATAACATCCTTAACAGTAATATCTGAACTCACCCTTGGAGCTTCTGTTGCACAGCGGTGAATGCTTCCCCACCACTGAGCTCTTAGAAGTCCAGGTCTCTTCCCCAAGTGGTTTCAATTAATTCACTTTGTGTCCTAAATCATTTCCATGTGCTGCTACACATCATTAGGCAGCTGCTCCTCCCATCCCATGTGGAGGAGATACCCATGTGATAACACTGGAGCCACTAAATAAACAGCACCCTGCAACTTTGACAGCTAATTCATCTCTCCTTGAACTACTTCTAACACTTCAAACTCTTCAGCAACCTTGAAAAATAGACCTTTCAAAGTCACACTGGCCCAGACACACTTCTTTCTGCTCTGCCACCTCCCCAAACAAAGGGGAACTCTACCACTTGCTGAGTGTTAAGCGCCACCTAAATCACCCTGTTGTGCCATGTAACGTGATGACATACTCCACAGTCTGCCCAGGGAAAATTTGTGGTTGTGCTTTGGAAGTTTTTTGGATGAGAGATGCTGTAAGAAATCCAGATCATTAGAATCTCATTTGGAAAGGTTTTCGTTTTCCTTCTGGTCCCTAAATTACGGCTGCCGTGGTGCTGCACCCAACTGAAGCACAGCACAAGCTCTTTTTGGTCGAAGGCAGAGTGATTTCCATCAACAGTAAATGGAGTTCTATGCCCAAAACATAGAGATCTTCACTATAGCTTTAATATTAAAAAAAAAGACTCCACATCTTAAATAAATTCTTATTCCAGCAGGTGTATCTCAAAACAACCCTAAATGGAACCCTATCTGCTAGTGGTCCACCTGTGAAACACTACAGATCACTTCTCAAGAGCCTGTGTGGCCACAGAACATGGAAAAAGTGTATTTTTGGGGTTAATCAAGGGCAATTCTGGGACACTGCTGGGGCAAACCATGGCAGCTCCCTACAGACGATGACTGGTCAGCTGCTCTGCCCTTTAGGAACAAGGTCTGTGGTAACTACGAGGAGTAGAAGATTTCTGATATTCTCTTACTGGGGTGATACACAGCACTAAGACATCACAGACGTTTTGCCTCTGGCATGGCTACTACATGGTGGCTGCATAAAGACAAGCAAGAGCAGGATTCCCACTGAGTTGGTGTTGATTTACCCCTTGACAACAAGGCAACCCCATTTTCTTCACAGAGCTATGCCATGCTGCGCTCGTTCCTGCTATGGTGCTAGCTGCAGGAAGCTACAGATCCACAAAACAAGATTCCAGCAGCAGTAGTAAAAGATGCAAGTTCAAAGCCTGCATTTACACACTGTCACTAAAGAGATTTTTAATTAGCTCTGCCAAGGCTAAATTTAAATCCAAGCGTGACTAACACGCTCACAATGCTTCAGCCTGTTCCTTAAACGAAAACATCAAACCCAAAAGTGTAAAGCTAATGGTTTCTCCAGGGCTATTCTCTTCACAGCATCTCAGTCCAGTTTGGATGCCGCTTCTCGCGGGATTCCAATGACACATTGTCACATTCCTTGCCAACACTTCTTTAACCCAATGAGTGACCTACATCTTCCAGCATTCAGAAAGAAAATGCCAGTTTCTCTGCAGAGGGAGTGCTTGCTTTTTTTTTTTGTTATTCCTTTCACTTACTTCTTGGAAAAATCAAGCAAGGTAACGATGTCAAGGACAAGGGGTTAGACAATGTGATGTCAGGACAAGAGGTTAGAATCCAGGGAGAACCTCTACCACCCAAGAAGTGTCATTTAAAACAACCAGCATCCCAGCTACCAGAGGAATTCCTGGTGGAGATTAGTTATAGGTCTCCAAAATGCAAATCTAGTACAAAAACCCAACAGCACAACACGTGCACTCAAGAGGCCTCCCTTAGCTCTTGTGGTTCCACTCAGTGGAACGACTGCTATTAGCCAGAGATGCCTCTGTACAGCCCCATAGGAAGAGAGGCTGCCTGTGTGTCTCTCCCTTAGGTCCATGAGGCCTCACTAGAGCATCCCACAGCCCCAACTCAGTGCTAATAACCCCACAAGATGAAAGCACTACCACCCTGTCACTCTTTGACAGCTTGGAATGGCAGGGAGGGTTTTAACTCAACCGAGAGCATGACACTGTGCTACAAACCAGTTACCCTTCTAATTATGCATTTGTAGCTAGAACTGGGAAAGCAGAGGACTGTAATCTTTCAGGCTTCCATTTTAAAACTACTAATGAGCTCAGTTTTCATTTCTGAGTGGCTGTTCCACTCACAGCCTCTATTACCCAGCTGATGACTGCATCCACCAGAGCTGCTTGGGATATCCCTGGAGCAGGGATCTGTGCCTGAAACGGGAAGTAAGAAGAAAAACATTCCATAAGAAGTCATTAACAGGGGCTATGATACCACGGTACTGGCATGCTCGGACAGGAGAGAAGAACCTACTCAAAACCATAAAGCAAGTGGAATGAGGGGCCAGAACGCTCCTTTTGACAACTATGGACCTGTCTATCAGTAAAACCATTCCATTCCCTCTGAAATCTCTGATATGTCTAATTTGTGGGTCTCCAGCAACTAACAAGCACCTCCCACCACGTAAAATCAGTGTCAGCACATCATGTCTTTCTCTCTTCTCCAAGGAGATGGAATTCAGAGCAGGCAAAAGCACAACCTGGTTTCTGTAGGGAGCCTGTCAGCTTCTAGAGAACTGCTTTTCTGCTTCTGACAAATGTGGTCACAGTTACACCCTGGCCTTGGTCTGGGCAGTCAGGAAAGGCTTCAGGAACCTGATTTAGCCAAAAGGGCACAACATCCACTACAAATCAAGAGACAACAGAGCAAGCTGCAGCAAGGACAATCATCGGCCAAGTCCTTGCCTCCTGGTTGCACAGGAAACTACACTCGACCAGAACATCTGGGACTTGAAAGCAACATGAAAAAGAAATCACAGAGCTGGCTCAGAAGGGCCTACGGGAGGGCAGGAGCCAGCTCAGAGACAATTTGAGGTTTTATATGTTCTTAAAATGTTGATGGTTCCAGGCACTGTTTAAATTTCAACCCACGGTTAGGGAGGTCACTGCTGGAAAGAAAATAATCCAAAATAAAAACTTTTGTGACATCGTTAAGAGAAGTTTATGTCATAGGTCCTGGGTGGGATAGAGATCAGTTAGACAGAAGTTTGGGTAATATTTTTGTGACTGAACACAAGTTTCCTGCCAATGGATGTGACTGCAGAAGTGTTTAGAAGCCAAACTTGTGGTCAAACGCAGTGCTAGACATTTCTTCAAAATTCATTTCTAACACACCACAAAATTCTCCAGAAAGGCAGTTAGCAAATAAAATAAGCACTATGAAAACACATGGATATCTAATGATGGAGTTTGTGTTTTTCAGCTCTTCCCTTTTCAGGTTTTTGAAGGTATCTAAAAGCAGCTTGGTGATAGTTTTGGAAGAACATGTTCTGCTGCGCATGCAGTGCTCTACAGCACTAAAGGCACCTTGAGACAAGTCATGTTTTGAATCAATCTCTGCCTGAACGAACACCCCCCACTCCCCAAAAAAAAAAAAGCAGAAAGAAAAAATACTTTAGAGTATTTAAAATCTGCTTTAGACATGGAACAAGCAGGGTTTAGTTCCTAACTAAAGCAGGCAGCACCAACCACAAGAGAGCATAGTATTTTTGTTATCTGGCTATTTAAGACTCAGAGGAAGAGTGGTTTGTGTCATCCACCAGTAGAGTAAGAAAGGTGATGCCTGAGGACTCCTCTGAAAGCTGAGCAAGTGTTTAACACGTGGAGGTACATCCTCTGTGCACACAGGCTTGGGGGAACTCCAGTTCCTGGCTGCGTTTCCTAGACTTCGTTAGCAGGGAGCTCTAAAAAATCCACTTCAACTCTTGGTTGCTTTTCATCTTTGCAACCTGTTTTCCCATATGCCCAGACCCCATCCATGCTTTCACTGCTCCTCTTCTACGACGTTGCATCTGCTCTGTTCTCCTTACACCACTGTTCCCCCCATCTCTGGTTCCACACCAACATTTTCTAACACTTCGCTACTACTTTTCTGTAGCCACTACTCATACTCTGCTTTCCAGCACCACTGTCGACCTTGAAAGCTTTGCAGCCATGTTTCACTTCAGTAACCCAGATGAGGCTGGGCCAGGGGGGGTGCTTCTATCACAATACAGCTCCCCTCAAATATCCCCCTCTGTAGCAAATCTTCTCCAGACCTTCCTCTCTCCTTCATCAACTAGCTCCACACAATCAACTTCCTTCTCTCCCGTTATACATCTAGAGCTGTTTTTTCTTGTCACAAACTCCCACACTCTTCCTCTCAAAAACGCAACTTCCACACGATTGATCTACCCTAATACCCTGTTTTACTGTAAACTTCCCTGCTCTTATATTTCCTCTCGCCTTAGGGACATACAATGGGAGGATGCTGTGCTCTGCTACCAAAGGAAATCACCTTCTAATCCTCATCACCAACTGGCGCTGCTGGGTTCTTTGCTTCCTTCACTCTTTCTGCAGCAGCGCTCCACCAGCTCATTGCTGTCACGATTGCAAATTTTCTTCTGAATTCTAACAAGCTACAGGACGCTTAGTGTCAATGGTTCTTTTGCCTACCTTGTGCTTATTTCATTTTTTTTAACAGATATTAATAAGACACTCCTTAAACTTCTTTTTAACCTACCCAAGCTATAGTCTTCAGATTATAACCGGACATATTCACCATTTTCTTGATGATACCAACAGTCCTCCTCTCTTGTCTCCCTTCCAGTTAAAATCAGCTTCCTCCAAAATGACCATAATTACAGGCTAAGAGCAAGGACACTACAGGGGGAGGTTATCATCCCCCTGTATTCAGCACTGGTGAGGCCACATCTTGAGTACTGTGTCCAGTTTTGGGCACCTCAAT
>JAOXOE010033027.1:0-10539 GCA_028565055.1 Phoeniculus purpureus
TGGCTCCATCCTCCTGACACCCACCCTTCCCATATTGATCAACATCCATGGGGTCACCCCTCAGGCTCCTTTTGCCCAGCTCCCTCAGCCTTTCCTCCTCAGGGAGATGCTCCCCTCCTTTCCTCATCTCTGTGGCTCTGCACTGGGCTCTCTCCAGCAGCCCTTCTGGAGCTGAGGGGCCCACAAATGGACCCAAGATTCCAGCTGTGGTCTCCCCAGGGCAGAGTAGAGGAGGAGGAGAACCTCTCTCATCTCCTAGCCACCCCCCTTCTGATCCACCCCAGGATGCCATTGGCCTTCTTGACCACCAGGGCACAGTGACTGCTGACATCAGCATCAAACCAGGGCCTTTCAGCGGATCTGGAGAGCTGAGGGATGGAGGATTTCGGGTGGATTCAAAGCTCTGGAGCTTTCTGGGCTCTTGCACACCTGGGCCCCTTAAGTGGGACACACGAATAAGTGTAGGGCAGGGGGCTACAGCTGTCCTCACGGCTAGGCAGCAGCTTTGCAGCATCTGAAATCTGTGCCTCCAGTCGCTGTGAAATCTGCTCCTCAGGCTTTTGGAGAACGTGAGATTGCTGCCAAGACTTCAGACAGCCTCTCCCTCATCAGCTGGTGTTTTACTCTCGGTGAATCATCTTCCCCTGTAAAGCTCCGGCACCTTCGAGGCAGCTTCACCCCTACCCAGGGGTGACTGGTGCTGACACCATCTGCAGACCCTGGGTGCAGAGCTGGGTGGCAGTGTGGCCATCCAGCTGCCAGGGTGGGGTGGTTGGCAGCTTGATGGCCCAAGGGCTTGAGCTGTAAACACATTCAGCCTGTGACCAACAGGCACTGCTTGAACTATAACTACAACCCTAGTAGACCTCTCTAAGCCCAGGTGGGGCTGGGAAGGAGGTTCTGCAGGAACTTCTGGCCAGGTTGTGGAGCAGATCATCCCGAGTGGCGAGTACAGGGCAACCAGGGCATGAGGCACAGCCAGCACGGGTTTAGGAAAGGAAGGTCCTGCCTAACCAGTCTGACCTCATGCTATGACTGAGTGACCGCCCAGTGCATGAGGAGAAGGCTGTGGATAGGGTCTGCCTAGACCTCAGCAAAGCCTTGAGGAGATTCAAGGGGGACCTTGTCCCTCTCTCCAACTCCCTAAAGGGCCAGGATGAGAGGGCAGGGTCTGAAGCTGCCCAGGGAGGGTTAGGTTGGATGTCAGGAAGCCCTTCCTCATGGAAAGGGTGCTCAGAGCCTGGACTGGACTGCCCAGGGCATTGGTGGAGTCCCCATCCCTGGAGGTGTTGAAGGTCAGCCTGGCTGTGGCCCTTAGTGCCCTGGTGTGGCCGCTGGGATGATGATAGGGGCTGGGCTGGCTGAGCTCAGAGGGCTTCTCCAGCCTCAGTCATTCTGTGAATCTGTGAGTATTTTTTGCAAACACACTTGTACTGATTTTTCTCATTATCCTTTTTTATAAAAAAGGAGGCTGTTTCTTGTGCTCTGTCCTTGCCTTTTATACTCTGTGGTTACAGTGAAGGACAAAAGACACAGAATTTGGTGGGTGCTCCTGTAGTAGGTCTCTGGTGACTGGTACTGGAGCCAGTTGTCCCTCTCTAGTAGAGACTGAGAAATCAGAGCTTGGTAGCTTTAAATGTTGCTACCTTGCTGTGAAAGTCGGAGTGTTCAACTTTGTGTCTCCTGTGAATATCTCAAACACTGGAGTAGCTGTCAAAGATGGACAGAGTATTCCTTGAGGATTTTATCCTGCTGAACAATTGACTCAGCCAGGAAGGAGTTACTGATGTGTTTTGGATAACACTTCCGTGTACCTCATTGGCAAAAACAACCGGTGGTGACTGCTCAGTGCTGGCAATTATCATCTGTTTGGGTTGTATAATGCACAGGAGTTCAATGAAAACAGCACTCCTTGTATTTCGGTTGCAGAGGAGCTCTCGATCAGATTTTTCAGCTCCTCTGACAGCGGAGACACTGTGACATTGCTCAGAAATGCTGCTGCAGGATCCTCTCCTGCTTTAACCTGAACAAATTATCTCTGAGTCGGATTTTATTAAGCCTACGGAGAGCTTTGCAAAGCAAAAGCAATCTGGTGGCACTTAAAGCTTGTGTTTGTGAGTGTCAGCCCTTTCTGTTGGTCGAGGTTAAAAATTATACAAGGAAAAAATAAACACAACTTGTAGGCATGAGGAAGTGAGGAAGCAGTCATCCTGAAAAGGAAAAAATCTCAGCTATATCTACAGAAATCCTTTCCCTCCCCTCCGGAGCGACACATGATCTCCAGCCAGCACCAGTTAACTTTAAGCAACCCCGAGGGGCAACGTATCAGGCTGGTTGTGGCCTGGCAGCCTCCAGGTTTTATCTTAGGGGTTCCAGGCTATGAAGGCTCCTTATCCCTTGAAGCTACGTTTTAGTCTTGAAGAACCAGGAATAAATCTGTTTAATTAGAGTGTAACCAGGACCTGAGGGCAGAGCAGCACAGTTTAGTCCCTTCTCTGCAAACAGAGATGAAATGGTTAGAGCCTGATGATGGTGGGACAGTGGCCAAGAGAAGGCTGAGCTGGGTATTTACTCCCCAAAAGCAGCCCTTGCAGTGCTGATCTCACAGATGCTCCATTGGTCCAGCCTGGAAGTTCAGATAAATCAGCACCCAAGGCTGAAGAACCAGCCAGTGGGTTTGTGACTTCCCCTTGGCTGCAAATGGCTTCAGCCAGAGCTGGCTCTCTCAACTACAACCTTTTAATGTTAATTGAGGTAAAACTTGTCCAAAGCATCTGGTGTCTTTGACTTCTTCCTCATGTCTTAACATCAGCATGAAGCAGTGGTGGGTTTTAGGGCTTACATGTAGGTGCAGCTCTTTGGGGCCTTTGTTGCCTTCTTTAGTCCTGTCCTTCGTGTTCCATATTCATTAAGCAGCAAATCCTGTGTCTGCTGTTTGTGGGATGGCACTGGAAGCTGCTAGGAACTGGAGGTACTGCACCATAAGAGTAACTCACCACATTTTCCTGCAAAGCTGTTTTCTAGTGCCTTTGCCGGTCGCCGCAGGCTGCGGCAATGAGATGGGGACTGAATGCCCCATGTGTGCTCAAGGCTGCATGGCACACTGTGTGATTAGGAACAGTAGCACCCTACCAGCTACTGTCTTAGGGATTGGAAGGGAAAGTCTGTGGGCAATGTAGATTTAACAGATAAGTCTTGGATATCATTGACAGCTTTTAAAATAAGCTAAGAATTTATATCCTCCCACTCCCTGTCAGGCAGATGGCCTTGGTCATGAGAATGACAATGAGGAGAAGGTCCTTCAAATATGATCCACAAGATTTAATTCCAAATATATATTTTCTCCCATATGCTGTCAGTCATGTGCTTCAAGTTTTGAGTTTTGTCAAGATTTGGGGAACTTGACAGATGATAATGTTGTGTCGGGATCAGAATTGGTCTGCAGTGAACTCATTAGAGTTCGTTTGAAGTTCATTATTTTTCCTACAAGTTTCCTTGTGTGTGTTCGCAGTCACAAATCAAAACCTCAGGAGAAGAGAGTACCCGATAAGAGGTGATATTTCATTGTAGCATTCAGCTACCCACCAATTTCATATCAGCTGCTTTGAACGTTAATATTGTTGACCTGTAATTTCTGGTCTTTATCTGATGCCAAGAACTGAAAGGGCTTTTCCATAGTCTTTTCAGTATTTAGCTGTAGTTCTCTTGAAAGGGCAGCGGCCATCACTATAGTTTTTCAGTCTTCAGTCACAGAATCACAGAACATTAGGGATTGGAAGGGATCTCTAAAGGTTATCTAGTCCTATCCCCCCACACCTTGAAAGATCATCTGGTCCAATCCCCCCACCACAGCAGGATCAGGAGCTTGAAGAAGGAATATGGGGTTCTTCAAAAGCAGTGAAGAGGAAACATCTGTTGGTTTCCAGAGCCTCTGAACCCCAAGGTAGCCCCAGATAAATGGGAAGCACTGCCGGAGAGATGAAAATCCCTTTGGAGACTTTGATGAGAACATGGCGAGTTCCTTATGGGGTTGTTATCTTGGAGAAAAGAACTGAATGTTCGGAATAAAACTGCAGGAAATATTTTATTCTCAAAGCTTTTCTGTATTGAAGACACTGAAACAATGAAGTTTGTGTCTTCTGAAAATCTAAGGTAAAATCGGAGCCTTGGAGAAAATGTAAAAGTTCTTGGTGGGGGTGGGAGGAGGGGGAATCTTTTTGTTCAGATTCCTCTTGGCAGAAAGTTTTCTTCCAGCGTTCTGTTAAAACTTTGAGAGGCAGGTTTGTGCCGTATTGGGGAGCTTTGTGATCCTTTGAGGTTAGTTCCTGCCTGATCTGGGAAGGGGTAGAGCGAAGCTGGCTGCTCCTGTAGAGTTAATTCCATCTTGCCGTACCTTTCCTTTGCCTCAGGTATACCTAATATTTCCATTTTCTGTTTTATTTGTTGTACCTTTTCGGGGCAGAAAGGACTGCAATTGTCTGTTTTGTGCTTCTCTGAGAACACTGATCCCACTCACTGCTTTGGCCCTGCTGCTATCAGAGCTGCACATGAGTTGCAGCTTTAAACTCAGTAACTTGAGGAGAGAAACTTTTATCCTCCAGAGATGTTGTCACTTGATGTTCCTTCCTTCAAGTCCCTGCTTAAAGGCTGCTTTCAGAACTCTGCGGTGACTCAGCTCCTTTGAATATCTGTTCACTTAGCATGTGGCTCGTGTTGGGAGCCCAAAGCTTTTCTCCCACCTCCAAAGATGCTTTTTATTGGTGGGTACCTCACTTGATTGGAGGTATCTTCTGCACTCTGCTAATTTTAAATGTGCTGTGAATATTTAGACTTTGAAAGAGGTGCAGAGGCATACTACCCAGAGAAGTAGAAGAGTAGAAGTTGGTTTATAACTTCATTATTTTGCAAATCCAAAGGTTAAGAGTCTTTTTTTACTTGGTTTTTTTTTCCCTACATGTTAAAGTGGCTGCTCTAGAAGGTGCTGTCCAAAGGCTGTTCCAGCACGGTACTGGATTATGCTGGTCTTTCCTGAAGGGCTGACAACATTCCTTGGGTGTTTTTTTGATTTTGAAGAAGAGGAGGCTGTGAGGAGACCTCATCACTCTCTACAACTACCTGGAAAGATGTTGTGGAGAGGTTGGTGCTGGTCTCTTCTCGCAAGCAACTAGCGCTAGAACAATAGGGAAGGGGTTCAAGCTACAACAGGGGAGGGTTAGACTTCATATTAGGAAGAATTTTTTCACAGAAAGGGTGGTCAGGCACTGGAGTGGGCTTCCCAGAGGTGGTTGAGTTGCCATCCCTGGATGTGTTTAAAGATTGTTTGAACAAAGTGTTTAGCAATATGGTTTAGGGGTGAACTTGTAAGGCAGGGTAGACGGTTGGACTTGATGATCCCAGGGGTCTTTTCCAACCAGAGTGATGCTGTGATTGTGTAAATTGGATCAGTTAACTTGAAGAAATGAGGAGTTTGTCCTACAGTGCTTGGGCCTCCTCAGATGGGAGTGCTGGTTAGATCACAGAATCATTCAGGCTGGAAAAGAGGTCTAATATCAAGTCCAGCCTATGACCCAACATCACCACAACCTAGACCAGGGCACTAAGGGCTGCAGCCAGGCTGTCCTTCAACACCTCCAGGGAACTCTACTACTGCCCTGGGCAGTCCATTCTGGTCTCTGATCACCCTTTCCATGAGGAAGATGGTGCCTTCAGAAAGGTCCATGCACATCTTTGTGTGTATCCGTATGAATAACTTCTCTACATGAAGGGACATGGTAGAAAAGTGAAGGCTGGTCTCTTTTCACAGGTAATCATAGAATCATTATGACTGGAAAGGACCTCCAGGATCATCAGGTCCAGCCCTCATCTGAACAGCTCCCTCAAGTGCTCTAGCAAAGTGTTTTTTAAACCCCTTCAGGGATGGGGACTCCACCACCTCCCTGGGCAGCCTCTTCCAGTGCCCAACGACTCTCTCAGCAAAGACCTCCTTCCTCAGATCCAATCTAAACCTCCCCTGATGCAACCTGAGGCCATTTCCCCTCATCCTATCATTAGGAATTTGGGAGAAGAGACCAGCACCAGTCTCACTACCACCTCCTTTGAGGTAGCTGGAGAGAGTGACAGAACAAGAGGGAAAGGGCCTGCAGCTGCACCAGGGGAGGGTTAGGCTGGACACTAGGAAAAAATTTTTCACTGAAAGAGCAATCAGGCACTGGAACAGGCTGCCCAGGGGAAGAGGTTGAGTCACAATCCCTGGATGTGTTTAAAGGTCATTTAGATGTGGTACTCAGGGGTCTAGTGGTGAACTTGGTAGCATGGGGTTATTGGTTGGACTTAATGATCTCAAGGGTCTTTTCCAGCCTGAATGGTTCTGTGACTCTGTCTGGTTGTAGTCTCAGATGGATTCTGAAGCTCTCAGTTCAGCACTAAGTCTTCTTGATGCCAAGACTGACCTTCTGTGGTTTATGTCCTCAAGCGCTGGGTTTGGGAATGGTATTGGGTGGCTTTGAGAGACTTGATCCCAGACAGAGCTCTTGCAGAGTCAGGTGGCCTGGTGAGAGGTGCTTCTGAACACATCAAAGAAAATTTCTGAGCTAAACATACATTAATACGTGAAACATATAAACCAGACCCAGCAGACTTGTAGAGAAAGGAACTGTGTGGATGTGCTTGTCAGAGTGGCAGGGCTGCAATGTACCTTTTAACCCTTGTTCAGAGGACAGAAGCCGGAAGGTGGCAGAAGGGATGGGTCATAGCAACCAGATACCTGTGATTACACAAAATCACAGAACATTAGGGATTGGAAGGGACCTCGAAAGATCATCTAGTCCAATCAAAAGTCAGATGTTTAATGGAAAAACCCTTCCCGAAGATGTAGTGATGTAGAGGATGACTTTAATAGCCCAAGATGGAGCTTTCAGCAGCATCCTGTGTGGGTTTCCCCGTGCGTGTAAGTCTTTGGCACAACCAGCTGTCAGGTTTGGCTTTTTAGATTCACGTGGAGCTAGTCCAACCACTCGATTACCATGTGCAGGACTTGTCTGAATTGCTGAAGTGGACACCTTGCTTTGTGATGACCCTTGATGACTTGCGTCGTGCTGGTGCTAGATGTGAGGACACAGAACTAATTCCTTATTCGCTGCTCTCTCTATTTCCCTGTTGGTACACACAAGGGTTGCCATGGAGGAGAGCGTGGGGTGAGAGTAGGCAGGAACCAGCTGCTTTAGGGCCATGCTGGGAGGAACGCTGGGGGAGGATAATGCATGAAGTCTGCTCTTGCAAACAATCCTAGGAACTTCTTGCTGTCAAGTGCCAGTGCACCTGGGTTATGGCAGAGCTTTGAAGGCATGAAGGGAAGGGGTGGGTCCTTTGAAGAGAAGAAATGAGCCGATAATGAACATCCTTTGCCTGGAAAGTACTTGTGACCTGGCCAGATTTCTTTTCGTGTGTCTTAACACTTGTGTGTCACTTCTCGTGAGGTCAGGGCTTCCCACAGTTAGCTCTGGGGAGCTCTGTGGCCTTTAAGGTGAAGGTTCCCTAGAGCTTTGGAAACTTCTTCCTGTTGACCATATCCCCACAGAGTGTTGGCAGCATAGGGTAGGATGTATTGATACTGGTACTGCAGGGTGGGATGTAGTGACGGAACTGTGTGAGGTACCAATACTGCAGGGTGGGATGTAGTGACGGAACTGTGTGAGGTACCAGTACTGCAGGGTGGGATGTAGCGATAGAACTACGTGAGGTACCAATATTGCAGGGTGGGATGTGGTAACGGAACTACGTGAGGTACCAGTACTGCAGTTGGATAGTCCTCTCTGCTTCCTTCTGTCCATGGCCATCACATTGCCATCACCTCGACTCATGTATGTTCCCATTTCCCAATGACTTCTGAAAACTTTTATCATAAATCTGCTACATGTTAGAAAATGGAAGCTTCAGGGATAATATCTTAATCGGATTTCATGAGAATGGAGATGAAGGCTGTGGTTAATATAAAGGATCCATCCTTGCTCTGTCATGGAAGGTAGATCAGCAGTTGAAATAGTGATAGTAAAACGCATCGGTTTGTGTACACAGACAGTCTATGGTGTAAGGCTTCAGCTCAGTGGTTATCTTGCTGCACTTATTTGTAAAAATACCTTGTGGGGATGTGTGACAAGAAAAACTTGCTCTCTGGAGTAAGGTCTACAGAGGTAATTACTACTCCATGAGCAGCTCTCGAGCAGAGGCTGTGTTTTCTGGCTTTAGCGGTCACCACGTCCCCCCAGCTTTCCAAGTGTGGGCTATCTGATGGCAATTGTCAAGACATTACTGTAAAGCAGGGGAGACAATGTGCAGGAAAACTAATATCTGGCAGTGTTTGCTGCAGTGTGGAGATGGGATAAAAAGGCTGTTCTGTCCTCGCTAATGTGGCAGGTGATGTGCCGGGACCTGCCATTGTATTTCTAGTCTCAATAGCCCCTTTCAAAAATGTGGTGTTCGGGCTCAGAAACTTGCTGCTGCACAGTGCACACACATCCCCGGCCCTTTGCTTGAGCTCCTCATCTGTTTCTCTTTAAGTATTGAGCCTTTGTAATGATTTTAACCTCATTTTCAATGGCTTCGCCCTGTAAAAGCCTTCAAAGCTTTCTGGATGACCAAGAAGGGAAAGTGCTGCCTCACCTCAGGGGGATGTGAGGCACTAATGACCACTTAGATTGAACAGTCCTCTGGTCCTTTGACAGTAGGAGATGATGGAAATAATTTCACTGCCTGCAAGTTCAAACCAGCGAGGCTTTTGGTTAAGTCTCATAATCCTTCTTTCTTCAAGGTTTCTTCATTTAACTTGCAGTGTCTTAGCATGCTCTCATCTTTAGGGAGAAAGTGATGGGTTTCTGCCTCTGTCGTGCAGGTTGTGCCTTTGATTGGAGAACTAGCAGGCTTTCTCAATGTTTCCCAAGGGCAAATACATGTGCCCAGGTTTGAGGTTCACCATTTAATGCTCTGGAGACTTGGCAGTCGAGTCAAATGGAAAGTCAATGAGAAAAGTGCTCCCCCTGATCTTCTAATACACAGATTCTCACATCTCTGTCACTTAGGGGTTTTTGTTTCGTGTACTGTGCATGTCCTCGGGTGTTTTGGGGGGAGGTTTTCTTCTGCTCACATCATTATGTTTGAATAAGGTTAATGTATTTAGTCAGTACGATTGGCCTTTGGATGACATCGTAGTCAGGTTTTCATTTGTGATTTGCTGAAATAGCCTTGATTGCTGAACCTCCAGGCAGAATCTGGGTTTTCTGAGTACCCCTAATATCACAGAATCACAGAATGGCCGGGGTTGGAAGGTCACGCAGTTCCAACCCCCTTCACAGGCAGGAACACCTTCACTACAGCAGATTGCTTAGGGCCCCAGCCAACCTAGCCTTCAACACTGCCAGGGATGGGGCAGCCACAACTGCCTTGGGCAACCTGTTCCAGCATCTCCTCACCCTCACAGCAATAAATTGGTTCCTCGTTGTCCAACCTCAGTCTCCCCTCTTGAAGTCTGGACCCCTTTCCCCTTGTCCTCTGGTTACCACCCCTGTCAATAGTCCTCCCCCAGCTTTCTTGTAGCCTCCTTCCTTCAGAGATTGGGAAGCTGCTGGAAGGTCCCCTGGGAGCCTCCTCTTCTCCAGGCTGAACAACCCCTCCATGCTGAGCCTGTCCTCACAGGGGAGGTGGAGACACTGCTTCTTCAAAGCAGCCTGGAAGTTTGGACGTGAGTGGAAGGCTCTGTCAGAGCCTTGTTGCCCTTCTCTGGCCCCACTCCAGCTCCTCCATGTCCTTCTGATCCTGTGGAGCCCAAAACTGGCCCAGGTACTCAAGGTGGGGTGTCACCAGCACTAGGGGCTGTGGGTCTCTCTGTGGTTTTCCATCCTCTGGGAAGGTCCTGGAGGGCTGGGGAGGGTTTGTGCAGCTGTGGGGATGCTCAGGACCCTCCCGGTGAGTGGTGTGGGGCTGAGGATGCGATGGCACAGCTCGTGCTGTGGGACCCCATCGATGTCTGTCGCTGAGAAGGATGAACCCAAGTCTGATCTCTCCCTTTCTTTTAGCCCTTGTGACTAATAACGGACACGTGGAAGCGATTAACGCGACCTCGGGCGGCTGCCTCTTGTTGTTTGAGCAACCCCCAGCATGTGCTTCGTCTTCCAAGTATGAGGTTGGACGTGTTTGCTGTCTCACACGCGAGGGACTTGGCCCCGCCGTTGTCACCCCGTCACCGCTGCTGCGCCGAGAGCTCCCGGCTCCTCCCCCCATCCCTGGAGACTTGCGCTGGGAGTCGCTTCTTTCGCTGCGGTAAGAGATGCTCTTGTCGCTGCCGCGTTCAAGGCAGCTGAGTGTCTTTGGTCCCTGTTCGTGATGCCGGGGTGGGTTTGGTCTGCACAGAACCACAGAGCATTAGGGGTGGGAAGGGACCTCCAAAGATCACCCAGTCCAGTCCCCCTGACACAGCAGGATCCCCCAGATCCAGTCACACAGGAACATGGCCAGGAGGGTTTGAAACGTCTCCAGAGAAGGAGACTC
>JAOXOE010033028.1:0-10539 GCA_028565055.1 Phoeniculus purpureus
AGAAGGAGACTCCACAACCTCCCTAGGCAGCCCCTTCCAGTGCTCTGTCACCCTCACTGGGAAGAAGTTCCTTCTCAGGGAGAGGGATTTTTAAAAAGCACTTCATACAGGTGGAACTGTCATCTGGCCTCATCAGCCTTTGGACAGCTCATCTAGTTCCTAATTATCTACCAGTCTCGAACAGTAGCAATATATTTAGTTGAAATTAGTGCTCCCTAGTCCTTCAACTTACCATCAATGGATTTCAAGCTATTTCTTTTCAGCTTGATAGTCCAAGTAACTTAGGGGAAATGAGTTCATAGTGGAACAGCCTGGCCCTAGCTGTCTTCACGATAACCACAATACTCTGAATTAGCCTGTCTCTTGCCCTCCATCGTCCTCTGCTTCATTGCAGTTGCTTTCTCTATCGCTTCTTCCCATATTCTTCTACAACAAAATGAATCACCTGTACATTTCTCATGTGAAATTCCAGGAATTATTCAGAGGAAAATGCCCATAGTCTGTTATCATGCACTTGCCAACAGCCTGAAATCTGCTCAAAACAGTCACTGGGAAGCCATAGTTCATTTTGCTGTCACCTAATTGCATGCACCTGCTGGTGACAGCAGTAAAATGGGATATCTCTGACATGATGGCAGCAGATGGGGTGCTCAGAAGAGCTGCTTCCATTTTTCTTCCTAATGAGCATAGTCTTTTCTCTCTTCTTGCCTTTTCACTGTGCTGGGATGATACAGAGATAAGCTGGGAAAGATGATGGCTGCAGCAGCGGAGCTTAATGTGACACTGCTGCTTTCTTCATTCTTCTCCTACTAATGTGTCAACCAGGTATGCCTGTAGGAAACTTTCTTTTTAATGGAATTAGTGGAGGAAAAGACTTCTACAAACGCAAGGCCTCGCAGGAGCTCTGTAATAACTGTGGTACAGTCGGCACGTGTAAAACTACAAGAGGCAGGATTTATAGGGAGAGCCAATTTTACTCCTTTTCATCACTTTCTGACACTCACACACAAAGATGGGCTTGTCAGTATGAAAGTCTGGCCTTTTCCCCCTGTTTTTTGGGAGACTGTAGAGACGTCCCTACAAACTTTGTCTCTTTGTAGCCTGACGTTCGCTGTCTCTTGTACCAGTGCTTTGCAAACGGTGCCCTTGTGAACAGCAACGCAGAAAGGATCTGCACTTGCCAATGAGATGAAACCAGCATTGCCAGCTTGATGCATTCTGACGGCAAGTGTGCTTAATCAGAAGGAAAACAACCCAGAAAAGACAGTCATACATTTTCTGGCAGACTGTTTTCAGTGGTTAAAATGCTTACACATTAGAAACGGATGTGCCTTGGAAATAAGTGTCTTTGATGAAAAAGTATTTCTGGAAGAAACAATATTTTTTCCTGAAAGGTATTTAACCAAGATCAGCCTTGACAATTGAAAAAATGAATCGATATTTTGAGCAGTGCAATGATGTACTGCTGTTTAAATTTGTAAGATCACTGTGTCCTAGTGGTGCAGCCCTGGCCACAGACCAGGATTTCATGCTCTGTCACCTCCCCACAGCGAAATCTGGGGTGGCATGCTGGCTTCAGAATGGGCTTTTACAAAACTCATGCTAGGACATTACTCCAAGTTTCTCCTCTTCAGGTTGTCATGGACATACTGGGCTATATTTCTAAGGTTAGGAGGACTTGAGGTGCAAAGCGCTCTGGCATATTGCACGTGTGGAAGTGTAGTGATCTTGATGGAGGTGTTTGGGGTTCCCTTGTCGAGGCTTCACTTCGAGTACTGGGTTCAGTTCTGGGCCCTTCATTATAGGAAAGACATTGAGATCCTGGAATGTGTCCAGAGGAGAGCTACCAAAGCTCATGAGAGGTTTAGAGAACAAGTTGTATGATGAGAGGCTGAGGCAGGTGGGCAGATTTAGTTTGGAGAAGAGGAGTCTGAGGGGGGACCTCATTGCCCTCTACAACTGCTTGAAAGGAGGTTGTAGAGACGTGAGCATTGGCCTCTTCTCCTTAGCAACTAATGACAAAACCAGGGGAAATAGTCAGAAGTTGAGGCAGGCAAGGTTTGGACTGGATATTAGGAAGAAATTCCTTACAGAAAGAGTGATTGGGCACTGGAACAGCCTTCCCAGGGAGGAGGTGAGTCCCCATCCCTGGAAGTGTTTAAGAAACATGTAGATGTGGTGCTTCATGACCTGCTATAGTGGCAGACATGGAGAGTGTTAGTTTGTGTTAGTCGAGCAATCATGTATTTAGGTGTTCAGAGATTTAGTGGTTTGGGTTTTTTGGGGGGTGTGGAGTTGTTGTTTGGGGGTTTTGGGGGGTTTGTTGTTGTTGGAGGGTGTGGTTGGACTCAGTAATCTGAGGGGGATTGGACTAAATGATCTTTCGAGGTCCCTTCCAAACCCTAATGATTCTATGATTCTATGATCTAGGAGGTTCTGTGATTCTGTGAGCTCATGTGAATGACTGAAGATGCTGAATTAATTCTCCTGAGTAACAGTTTAATTAGTTGTAAATACAGAAACTTTTCAATTTTTGCTAGATCTGACTCTCTTACTGTGTTTGTGGTAAGTGTAACATAAATGTTCTGCTGCCGATTCCCATTGCTGAGCTGTGTTTGACTTGGGATTTCCAAAAACATTTAAATAACTTAGGAGCACAGTTTCCATTAATAGTCATTTAAGCACTTTGGAAATGTCTTCTCAACATTCAGTCCATAATTCTCCCAGAGGAATGATTCAGGTAATGTTGGCTACATAAATCTTTTTGAGTCTGAGTTTAGAACTGTTTAATAAGTTGGGGGTTTATTTAAAGCATTCGGCAGAGTTTGCTGCTACATGCTGATCAACACAGCCAGGAGTGCAGATAAATACATTGTGCAAATGAGCCAATGTGGGCCACATCAAAGCCTAATAAAGGCTATCAAAAATCTCCCACTGTGAGGAACACTGGTTCAGACCCATAACAAATAAATACAGGGGGGAAAACAGCAAAGAAATTGCACCACTTACAGCCCTTTATTATTGCAGTTGAATAAAAGGGTTTCTTTTTTTAGTTTTAATTATTTTGTTTCCCATCTCAGGTACCTCTTGTGTGGATGTACCTGCACTGCCCTCTCACTTACCATCCCCTCTTCCCAGCATAAAGGAGGTAGAAAGCTCATCTTTGAGGAGAGGGAGATTATATGAGGTCTTGCAGCAGTTTGTTCAGTCCAGTTGAGAGAACAAAATCACAGCCATATCCCAAGCCTCACTTCTCATGCCTGCAGACCCCTCCCTTGGGAATTGTGCAACATGGACTTGGCTTAGCTCTTCCTTTACCATCCCCTCCCTGTTCAAGCTCAGACCAGTATTTCCCTGACCACTGCATTGGAAGGAAGAGCTCTGCTGGTCCTGCTCCATCTACTCTTTCCACTCCCTTGCATCTTGGTCCTGTCTGCATCACTGGTTGATACTCCTTGACAGAGTATTTTTGATAATACCTCCCTAATACGTATAGAAATCGCTGACAGGGCTGAAGCCCTTGTTTTCTTTGAATTCCCTAGCTCATTTATGCTGTATTGAAGTGCAGTGCTGCACTTCAGGTAACAGTTGACATGCATCTTCAAGATGCATCGGTTTTGTTTTCCATTTAATCACGCTCTAAATCTAAATAAATAAATATGTAACAGTAAATGCTCTGTGGTATATTTGGTGAGATGAACAGACTTCTAGTAGCATAACTGCTCATGATAGTCTCTTCAGTTTAGGTTTGTGATGAGAGGAGAAGCAAAGCAGATAGTTGGGTAAGCAAATTACAGAGTAGGTGGGTTAATGAAGTGTCTGTCATCAAACTGGCTGTTGCTTCTTCATGTCGTCGTTTCTTTTGCTCACAAAGCTCTTAATATTGCAAAGCTTGAACTTTTCACTTTAGTTTTCAGCGCATGCCCTTGTGCTGAACAACAACAAAAAAAGGCATTCCAGGGGAATATTTATTTTTATCAGTGCAAATGCACACGGGGAATACGTTAAGGACTTGAAGGAATGTTGCTGCTTACTGAGGCACATAAATCCACAAAGTTTGATTTTGGATCCCGTTTCTACTGACAAGGTGTTTTAATCTTGGATTACTGGAGATTTTCCTGTTACTTTCATGTTGTAACCCCTGTGCATTCTTAATAGAGACAATTTTACCATTTTAAAATACTAATAAGAGGAAAGTGATCAAATACATCTTTCCACATCTTTGTCTTCATGGTTTTATTTAGCTCCCTAAAGCCATATTCTTATTTAAGAGATTATTAAGGTGGCTTTCATAAAAAAACAATGGTCTTGTGATTTATTTTCTCATTCTTCCCTGGAGTTGTGAACTCTACTTGCACCCAAGGAATAAAAACCCCAAGCAAATCGTACCTATGAACCCTATTATTGACTAACGGATAAGATGGATAGAGAGCATGAGAATGAGTTAGTACTGAAGGATTTTCACAGAATCACAGAACGTTAGGGATTGAAAGGGACCTTGACAGATCATCTAGTCCAACCCCCCCTGCCACAGCAGGATCACCTAGACCAAGTTGCACAAGGACACATTCAGGCAGATGTTAAACCTCTCCAGAGAAGGACACTCCACAACCCCCCTGGGCAGCCCATTCCAGTCGTATGTCACCCTCAACATGAAGAAATACTTTCTCATATTGATGTGGAACCTCCAATGTTCCAGCTCACACCCATTGTCCCTTGTCCTATTACTAGATGACACTGAGCAGAGCCTGGCTCCATCCTCCTGACACCCATTCTTCACATATTTATAAACAGTAATGAGGTCACCCCTCAGCCTCCTTTTTTCCAGGCTAAAGAGACCCAGCTCCCTCAGCCTTTCCTCATCAGGGAGATGTTCTACTCTCTTCATCATCTTTGTGGCTCTGTGCTGGACTCCCTCCAGCAGTTCTGTGTCCTTGAACTGATGGGCCCAGAACTGGACACAATCAGGAAAGTTTCTGTAAGGTCAACAGATGCTAGAATTCAACAGAATGTTCAATATGTTATTAATGGTAGAATAATATCATGGTTGATTCACTATAATACAGATGAATAATTAAGATGGTAGAATTTGTGGTATCAGGTTAGAGTACTGATTTAGCTTTAACGACATTCTCTTTAAAAATACCAAGTGGGACATTTATGTCAAAAGCATTTTTTCCCAGTTCCTAGCCATCAAGCATCACAAATCTGCTTTCAACTCAGTAACGCTATACATCATGAGAAATGCTCTGGATACCTTGCCAAGCATCAAAGTATTTGAAATAGGAAATTTCCACTCTGTGTCACAAGCCTATCAGTAACCTTCCCGCAAAATCATACTTGAAACATTTTAAAAACAGAAATTTGCATAATCTGCTAGGAAAGCAAACAATCTCATTGCCATCACCCATATTTTATCCTATTAAAAATGAATACTGAATAATTTTTCAATTCTAGTAATGGAAAGCAGAAAGCACAATTAAATGGTGTTCTTAGGGCTGAGATTTGAGCCCTCGCAATGATGAAGGCAAACAATGTACTGGACTCTACTGTTAAGGTCATAGCAAGTGGGTTATGGAAAGGGATTAATCCCTTTTATGCTGTTTCATGGGGCTACAGCTGGAAAACTGTCCAATGCAAAGGACATTAGTAAACTGGAGATGCCTGGCTGAGGGTATAAAAACTTGATATACAAGGAAAGATTGAGTGTGCTGGGTTAGTTCGACCTGAGGAAGAGATCTAATTGCTTTCTTCAGCTACCTATTAAGTGTGTACAGAGAAGCTGTAGTCAAACTCTTCTTAGATGTACTCAGTGACAGGACAAGAAGTAATGGACATAACTTGCAGCAAGTAAAATTCTAGTTAAAGATAAGGGAAAAAAGGAATTAGTGTACTAAAATATTGGAACAGGCTGTACAACCACCACCCTTGGAGGTCTCTGAAACTACTTGGACAAGACCTACAGCAACCTCATCTAATTTTGAAGATTAGGGCTTTGAAGCAGGAAGATGATCAGATGAGTTCCATGAGGTGTCTACCAATATAAATTATTCTGATTTTAAAGAAGTAGTGAACTTGTTGACTATAACTGAAACACATCTGAACATAATTAAAGTTTAAACCTAACTGAATCACCATTTGAACATGAACTGGCTACTGAATGTGACAGATGTACTCCACACACTGAAAGGCAGGTAACACCCGCAATATCACCAAACATGTCCAAAACAATTGTACAAAATAGTTCAGAACTAGAGCCCTCTTAGGTACTGCATGCACCTGTACTGCACTAAAGATGTCATGGGGAATTCCGCTTGCAGACTTTACGTTCAGGTTTTGAAAATACCTTTATCCACGAGAATTAAGCTCTTGTTCTATGTTTATCTGAGAGCAGACACTAAAAAGTGAAGAAAGGAAAGGATAAATGTAGCATACAACACAAAATTGTTGTCTAGGCACTGAAATATGAGAAACATTTCACCTAAAAAAGTAGTAACTTCTACTTTTTACAAAACAGTCATTCTTTTGCTCCTGAGGAACCTAGGAAAAGTGAGGATTAATGCAGCAACTGAAAAGAGAATAAGGAATTGGTTACAAGGAAAATGACTATGAATAGGGTTGACAAAGGAGATTGTCAGTCTGAAGTCTCCTAAGACCAAGTTATGGGCTGCATTTGAGCACAAATTGAGAGAGAGAAGTGTCCTCACGAACCTTACTCAGGACGCCTCACTGCAAGGAAGTCAGTAAGTGCAGCAGAGTGGCAGGTGGGTACAGTACGCAGAAGCTGGAGTGCCCCAATGACTTCACTTACAATCTCTGAGGTTTGGAGGAACCTGAAGCAGATATAGCTCAAGCTCTTCAAGAGGGCATCTCCTGATTTCAAAATAGCATTCTAAATATTGTCCTGAACTTGTAGGATATTTCATCCTAAAGGCGTTAGTTTTATGCACAGTTGGATATTTCAGATTTTTAAGTTTCTCTATGACTAGTAATCTCAGTATGGCAGATAACATGAGATGGTACTCTCATCTTTCTTAGAAGTCTTGCAAACTTGAACCACAACAGGCTGCATTCTGCATTCTTTCCCACAATGAGTTTCATTTTTAGTTAACTGAGCTTACAGGAGTGTTGTCCTGGAGAAAGATTGACTGTGATTGTGACTGGGCAAACCAGAGAATCACAGAATCATTAAGGTCAGAAGAGACCTCCAAGATCATCAAGACCAACTGTCAGCCCAATGTCACTGTGCCCACTAAACCATGGTTCCAAGTGCCAGATCTACATGTTTTTTGAACATCTACATGGATGGTGACTCCACCACTTCCAATACCTGACCAGTCTTTCACAGTGAAGAATTTTTCCTGAATATCCAATCTAAATCACCCCTAGTGCAACTTGAGGCCACCTCATAGAATCACAGAAAGTTATGGGTTGGAAGGGACCTCAAAAGATCATTTCCTCTTGTCCTATTTGTTTCTTGGGATAAGAGACCTCACTCACATCTCTAAAAACATCCTCTCAAGTAGTTGTAAAGGGAAATATGGTGTCTGCTCAGCCTCCTTTTCTCCTGATTAAACAATCCCAGTTCCTTCAGCCACTCCCCATAAGACCTGCCCGCTATGCCCTTCACCAGCCTTGGTGGTCTTCCTTGGACCCACTCCAGCATCTCAATGTCCTTCTTGTATTGAGGTACCCAAAACTGAACACAGTATTGCAGGTGAGGCCTCAACAGTGCTCAGTACAGAGGTACAATCACTTCTCTAGTCCTGCTAGCCACACTTCCCCAAGCCTATAGCGTTGCATGGGATTGTCATGACTGACCTGGCACTTGGTCTTGTTTAACCTCATACAATTGACCTTGGCCCATCAATCCAAGAGGGAATGGGTTCAAGTTACAACAAGGTAGTTTAAACTTGATATTAGGAAAAATGTTTGCACAGAAAGGGCATTCAGGTACTGGAATGGGCTTCTCAGGGAGGCAGCTGAGTCGCCATCCTTGGATATGTTTAAAGATGAGGTGTTGAGGGATATGGCTTAGGGGTGAACTTGTAAGGTAGAGTAGATGTTTGGACTCGATGATCCAGGGTGTCTTTTCCAGCCAGAGTGATTCTGTGAAATCCAAATTCAAACCTTCTTCCAGCTCAATTATACTGCCACAGATGGAGGTGTGCAATTTACTGAGCACATTTTGGACAGCATGGGTGGTGCAACTTTTAAATCATACACATGCTGAGACTGAAGCAAAGCAAAAGGGTCTCATTGATGAGAGTTATTTTATGATTTCAAACCAACCCAAAGTATTAAATTTCACAGTTCAATTATATGCGTAAAAGTCAAGTGCAAACCTGGTTTCATATTGGGGATTAGAAAAAACAAATCTCCGCTTTAGGCATAATTGTGTCCTTTTTGTGTAAGTCATACTAAAAAAGAGTCTCAGATAAAGACAAGGTGAGAAGCAGAGCTGATCAAAGAGCAGAAAATCCTGTTGAATAAACCGCATGACCTCATTAGAAAATGGCAACTTTCCTCTCTTCAAGTTCATACTGCAGGCAGATTTCTTACAGCTGCAGCTTTGCCAGCTTACCTCTTCAGATGGGGAGCCACTATGCAAAGATGATGATCAGATAAATAAGCAATGCTTCTTTCACTTAAAAACCACTGTTTTGACCTGCTCTGACTCAGGAATCCCAATAAAAGTTGAGAGGCAAGAAAAGAAAGAAACAGCTGATCAAACATGCCTAGGAATAGCTACTTGGTATCTAAATCGCTGACTTCTATTAATGGTCAGTGGTACAAGTTCATGACAAATGCTACAAAATGTATGTCAGGGAAAAAAAAGGCCAGAAAATTCACAATCCCTTGACATCTCCGTTATCACCAGCAAGTAAATTTGATTATGGATCAAGAGAAAGTAAACACCTACCTATCCAACCAAACAACTAGCGCTTGTGCTACAGGCTTTCTGCTGCTGCTACGTGTTGTTGCTGGCTTTACACCTGCTGTGGGAGGACAGATGATATTTGATCTGGCATAAAATTAGGACTGAGGCACAGAGAGTATGAGACTGACACAAAACCAGTCAAATTTTTTGATTACAACTGAAAAATTACAGACATCTTGCAGTGGCTTTTTACATCTTGCACCGGGGAGTTTGGTCTGGTACTCAGAGGAGCCCTATGGATGGATTTCCCACAACATCAAGCCGCAGCTTGTGAGGCTATATCATACCACAAGTACAGCACCTTCTTTGCTCAGTGCGGACCCTGAACCATTCCAAATTCCCATGCAAATTAATACTTTCCTTGAGTACTGTTAGGAAACAGGACTTTCACAAATATTATGTCTCTGTGAAAAACAAGGACAACTTAGCTGAAAGGGGAAGTGTTATTCATTGCCCTGTGACAACACTAGGAAACTATCAATATATTTCTGCTCAGTAAATCATGCTGATCTTGTTTCATGTCTGTTCCCATGACAAATGTGCTTTCACATGCATTTTCTGCCTGTCTTAATTTCTGCAGCCCTCACTGAAAGTTCTGGTAGAAGGTTAGTGGATCCCAGGGCAAGGAGACTGTACCAACAAGCACAGCTCTTATCCTCAGTACCAGGATTTTCATGAAGAAATGACTTTTCATTGAGAATTGACTTATCAAGAATTCTTTTGAAATTCACTTTTGATACAGTGTCGACAGCCTCTTCATCTGCTTTATCTGTCACTATAGTTCTGTCTCCAGAGGTAAGGATTTGACCCTGCTTGGTGCTGAGAGAGAAAAGGATCAAGATCTATTATCACAGTAATTTTTTTCTCATCCCACAACTGGAGCAGCTTGGATGTTCTCCAGTTGCATTCCCTTCTCTATGGGGCAACAGAACTGAATCTTGCTGTCCATTTGAGAAGCCCTTAGCTGCTGCTGGAGATGGATGTAAGCTAAACAAAGATGAAGCTAATTAATCAGTTTAGTGAAGAAAGAGCACAACAGCAGGATGTGCAGCTGACCCGCAATAAAAATCTATTCTATTTAACTGCCTGAGCACCATCTGTCATCAGCTGGCAAACAATGCAGAGTTATACAGTGACTGCAAAATCTGTTCACTGAACCATGTCGAATATGAACAAATTCATGAATACTGTCATCTGACTGCAAATATTTCCTGAGGTAAAGCAAGCCATATTTTTTCCCAATAAATTACCAGTAGTAGAGGTTTGTGATAATGCACCTGTAGAAATAATATATAATATCATCTTTTACATGAAGAAAATTATCTGAGTAAATGCAAGATTATTCATCCAATGAGATAAATAATTTAAATGTTTATCCAAGATTACCAGCCTCAGTTCCATGACCGATAAAGGTATAAAGCTTCAGGTGCAGTGTACACATCTGTGGGATAATTACTGCAGGTAACTTGAAAATTAAACTTGTATTAGAAGTGGAGCATTATTCGCACATTAAGGAAAGTCCTAAGCCTCCAGGGTGGAGTACAGCTAGTGTGCAAGGAATCCCTTCCTCTGATGGTTCCCCAGGCAACTTAACCTGC
>JAOXOE010033029.1:0-10538 GCA_028565055.1 Phoeniculus purpureus
GCCATCGCTTGCTGTAATTAATAAATTTTAATTGACTTATAAACGGCTGAATCAATTATTCGCCGAAACTTATAACAGTGATGGTGAGGAAAAGACATACCAAAGGCATCACATACAGAATCCTACTGATCTCCCTCTCGCTCATGATTCTGCCTCATCTTTAGAGAGCAGAAACAGAGAAGAAAAGCATCAGCAGTGCAGTGGGGCCAGACAGGAGCCTGGCACTGAGGCGAGGGCACCCCATGACTGGTATGATTAGCTTGAAGACCAGAAACACTGCCCTGGTGTCAGTTGGATCAGCCAGCAGCAGCCTTCAGGATGGGGTTTGCATTACCACAGCAGCCCCTCTACCTTTTAAAAAGTTAGTTGACTTTGACAAATGGCCTCTCCCAGCTGACCAGCTTTGCAGGCCCGTGTGAAGAGGGAAGTAATGTAGTCCCCAGCTCCTTGCTGTCACAGGCATCAATTTGACTCACTCTGCCATTCCCACTGGCATTTTGAGTTGACCCTGGGTCAGATTTGTGGGATTGCTCTAGCAGATCCTGCCTTGCTCCCTTCCTTCACCCACAGCTGGGAGGTATGTTCCCCAGCTAACCTGCCTTGCCCAGCCTGGCCTCACTCAAGATGCTCTACGCAGGCTCCTGTGCTCACTATGCCACTTCAGCTCAGCTGAATTTACAGAGACAGACTCTTTCCCGACTACTGGAAGTTCTCCCAATGGTCTTAATGGACATTTCTGATGCATCATGACTCCTCACAAACATTCTTCATTAAAGGACTAAATTAATCTCTGCTGAATGGAGGCGCTGCAGCCCAAAGCCCCCCCTCAATCTCCATTAACTGCATTGCTCTTGTGGCTGAGAGAAATACAATTGATTTGAGTCAGTAAAGTGAACAAACACCACCTGTGATCCCCTCCAGGAAGCTGACCTGAGCTGGAAAGTGACATTTTTACTGCTCCTTTTTGCCTATAAACAAGGCTAATGGTGCATGGGTTATTGTGCTTCCAGCACTGCTGTCCCTTTTTTTTAAACTCAGTCGAAAAGTAGGGTCTTGTCAATTAAATTTTCAGTGAAACAGAGCTGTGGCAACTGTACAAACAATAATTCAATTACAAACACATAGTCAAAGAAAGAAGCTTGGAAGAACAGCACTGGAATGAGAGACAAGAAGGATTTCTTGTGTGGCTTGAGTGAACTGTCTCATGTTTGCACAGCGATCACAGACTGAATCAGCCTGCAAATATGAACAGCCCGTGGCTTTCCGAGCTGCTCACTGGCTGAAGTCACATGTCGGGTCTCTTTTATGGATAAACAGACTAAGTCAGTTCCTTATCCTGTCGATACTGAGCTCCTGTTGGTATAGAGCAATCAGTAAGTTAATGTTTTGAAGAGGGGTAGAGAAACTCTTTCAGTGAAGGAATTTCAAAGCTAAACAGAACTTAAATGGGAACAATGAGACTTCTCTATTACATCTCTTTCTCACAGTTAATGCAACTCCTGGGAAGGTCAGAACCCACAGGAGTGCAGGCTTTACCCACACCCATCACAAAGCAGGTCAAACAGTGTGCCAGGCAGTCACTTCAAGATATGCTGTGCCATGTCCTGCGTAGGACACAGCAGTCTTCAAAGTACTGTCAGGATTAGAGCTCAATTCTGATTAGGTCCTCTCTGCTGGGACTGTCACAGAATCACAGAACATTAGGGATTGGAATGGACCTCGAAAGATTGTGTAGTCCAGTTCCCCTGCCAGAGCAGGATCACCTAGATCTTGTTGCACAGAACATGTTGAGGTGAGTTTTTAACGTCTCCAGAGAAGGAGACAATGGGCTGAGCTTTCACATGGCTCAACAACTTGTGCACTTGTTAAATCAGAGGGTGTTCAGAAAGGGGACAACAGGGAATCAGAAAAGATGGAGTCACAGAAGGTTCAGGTCTGTCTGAGATAAACTTTTAGATCTTGTGACCCACACTCTCCCACCACCTGGGTACCCCAGAGCACCCAAAGGGAGAGGCAAGATGGTTGTTCTGACTCAGGCTGATACGTGCAGGAAGCCAGAGCAGGTGGGAATAATGTGGCACTTCAGGACTCAGAAGACATGTACAACATGAGAGAGAAAAGAGCCTTTCAAGGACGACTCCAGATCTGTTCAGAACTCAGCTTTTGTTCATTATCTGAAGTGAATCTTGTGAAGTGGATAAATTACAGACAGTGAGACTAATGCTGTAATGGTTATCAGAGGCACCACACTCCTTCAGATTCCCTGGAAGGTGTCTGTGCTGCTCTGTGTCACCCTGACGCAGCAGAGTAGGGGCTCTGCCTAGCACAGGAAGAAAAACCTCCCACCATTTTCATGCTTCGTCTATGGTTTCCATGGCAGGTTTTGGCAACATCTCAAACCCTCCTCATCCCTGCACCTATTATCAATTACAGTGCTGCATTTTAATTGCTGGGTTTTCTGAGACAGAGGGAGCTGAATCTAAATACAGCTCAGGCAGCAGCAGTTACACTGAGCACAGCCACTGTGATTAAATGTTCACCATCACCAACAAACAAACTCACTTGAGCAAATAGCTGGTCCAAAAACCACAGGAATGTTTGACAAAATGCCATTTTCTGTTATTTTAATGTCATTAAGAGGACTTGGCTCTCTTGATTGGTGGGGGGTGTGTCTGAACTGCTCCAAAAACACCCATTTAGAATCATGGCTCCATTCCTTTTCTGAATGCAGACTCTGACAGCTGTAACAGAGATGCTCAGCTGGGAAGCTTTTTCTCCTTTAAGAGGAATGAAGTGTTGCTGAGTTAAAACCACTAATTGCAGTTTAGAATAACAACACTTCCCGGGGAAAAAAAATAAACTATACTTAACTGCTGTGGTTTTCACTTTAAACTAAGGGTTTGGCTACAATCTGATGGCTGACTACTTGCAAAAGTCTTTTCAACTGTCTGGCTGGTAGACTCCAGAGCAAAAATAAACCTCTCTCCTACAGCAGAGACACAGTTCTCTGTCAAACTATGCACTTGGTATTTCTAGTGCAAATCTCACTGTGTGCAACAGGAAGCAAACAATCTGAGTAAAGATCACTGACAAAACTGTTGTGCATCCTTTGCCCATATGGGTACGGCATCAAGTTGCATCAGGGGAGGGTTAGATTGGATCTTAGGAAGAAGTTCTTTCCTGAGAGAGTGGTTGTGCACTGGAACAGGCTGCCCAGGGAGGTAGTGGAGTCCCCATCCCTGAAGGTGTTTAAAAACTGAGTCGCTAGAGCACGAGGCCATGGTCTATGGGTTATGGAGATGTTGGAATGAGGGCTGGACTTGATGATCTTGGAGGTCGTTCTCAGCCAGAATGATTCTACCATTCTAAGGAAGAGCTAATCTAGGGGTTTTAATTGCTGTCAGTGGGTCACACTCAGTCCTTAACTAATCAACAGTTTTAAAACCAGTTCTGCACTGTACCCCTTTCTACTACTTAAATAACAGTTAAAATTTCTAAATACAATTAAGTGTTAAAGCAGTTTTAAATGAAATTAGAAGTTTTAAATAGAAGTAAGAGTTAAAGGATTTTAAAACAGAATTAAGAGTTAAAGGAGTTTTAAATAGAAATGAGTTAAAGGAGTTTTAAATCAAAGAGTTAAAAAAGCTTTAAATAAAAGAGTTCAAAGTTTGAAATAAAGGCAAAGAGTTGCTTTGTCTTTTCTAGGAAGTTACTCTGAGTCTCAAATGGCAAGTGGATACAAGTATAAAACAGCCATAAACACCTCAAAGGTGAAAATAATCCCAGTAAAGACCCAGCAGCACCAATATTCAATCTCAAAGAAAACTTTTAGTGAATATTCACATAGAGAGGCTACCTGACGGCGACAGCCAACGACGTATCTTGGTCCATTTGTAGCCTTCACGATGACTGGAGAGAGAAAAATCACAGAAAAACACAATCAAATTGACTGGATTCACTGCTCTGAATTATTTGTCTGAACTTTCTGCCAAAACACAGATCATCGATTCTTGGATTCTTTGTCCTTCCCAATTTTTAAGCAGATTTTAACAACAAAAAGCTCATTTTTGAGATTTCAAATACTACAAAAAGCCCTGGGTACTTACATTTCTCTTCCGTTAGCTGTTTAAGAACCTCACCGACAATCTGTGAAATAAAAAACAGTACAAGCCTGACAAGGAATTCTCACTGCACAACAACATGTAACATGGGTTTTTCAGGATGTGGAAGCTGACAGGCAGCTTTAAAATTGTTCCTGCTTCACACTGTTCTGTCAGCTGGGGCCAAGACACCAATCCTCGCTAACCCACATTCTGCTGTATCTAATCCTGATGGTGAGGCTCCTGCTACTTGGACTGTTCCCACTTTCTCTTTCTTGATACCCAGAAAGGATTTAAATGCTATTTCCACACAAGTTCACTGTTAACCATCACAGCTGAAAGAGACATTTCAGCTCATCAAATCCACCTGTTCTTCCAGCACTGTCAAGATGTCACAAACCCCTGTCCCTCACCCTGTCTCCACATCCTTCCAGATATGGAGACTCCTCCACTACCTTGGACAGCCTGTTTGAATGTTTGATAAACCTTTTGGTGAAGAAATTCTTCTCAACATCCAGCCTGAACCTCCCCTGGTGTAGCCTGTAGCCACTTCCGCTGCTCCCATCAGTTGCCACCAAGAAGAGAGTGTTCCTCTCCTTGCTTCAACCTCCTCTCAGTGAGTTGTCCAGAGAAAGGTCACTCCGTAGGCTCCTTTTCTCCAGACTAACCCACCAGTTCCCTCAGCCACCACACAACATTATGACTTAAGTTTTTTTACTCACCTGCCCCACACTCTGCAAGGCCTTGAGATCATTCTCTGACTTCTCATACTGCTTGGTGAGCTCCTTCAGCTGTTCCCTTACTAGAAAAGGAAACAAAGAAGGGATATTGTTAATAATCCTGCAGTAAGACAGGATATGACCCTTCGGTGGCAGAAAAGCAGAGTTGGGCTGTGGGGGACCTGCACATCCAGTACTTGAAAGGGGCTACAGGAAAGTTGGAGAGGGATTTTGTACAAGGAAATCTGGTGAGAGGACAAGGGGGAATGGGTTCAAGCTAAAAGAGGGGAGACTGAGATGGGCTCTAAGGCACAAATCCATCCCTGTGAGGGTGCTGAGGCCCTGAAACAGGTTGCCCAGGGACGTTGTGGCTGCTCCATCCCTGGAAGTGTTGAAGGCCAGGTTGAATGAGGCTCTAGGCACCCCAGTCTGGTGAGAGGTGTCACTGCCCATGGCAGGGGTTGGCATTGAGTGAGCTCTGAACTCCCAACCCAAACCATTCTGTAACTCTAAATTCTCCTCCTGCGGATAAACCTCCCGCAGGTCCAGCCTAGGGAAGGCGAAACGACTCGATGCGGGCCCGTCAACCCAGAGCGACCGGCGGAGGAAGCGGGGGCAGCTCATCCCACGCTCCCTTCTCTCAGCAGGGCCCTGCCGGGCCGATGACGAAGCAGCGGCCGGGGCGATCGCTCGGAACCCCCCGGGGTAGCCTCTAGGCGGCAGCGGCGGGCCCGAGGTTGGGTAGGAGGTGGTGTGGAGGAGGAGGAGTATCGCTCACACTCTTTGAGGCGCCCGTCGATCTCCTTGTGCTCCAGCAGCTTCTTGCGATAGTCCTGCAGCGCCTTATCCCGCGGGTCCGCCATGATGAGCAGCCGCCGCTCATAGGGAATGCCGGGAAGGGCCATGGCCGCGGGGGCGGGGCTACCGCTGACCACGCCTGTGACCACGCCCGTAGTACAGTACTTTTTCCCATAGCGCCCCCTGCCGGCACGGAGGGGAAAACTGTAAATCTTGTGTCGGGGGGGTGGGGGTGAAGTAGGTTTTTGCATTGTGTCTGTGGGGTGTTATAGGGGTTTCTAGGTGTGTATGGGGTTGTATCGAAGTGAATGTGGTGTGTTGGAATTTGTGGGGGTGTATGAGAGTGTGGAGGGGTGTATAGGGGCATGGAAGGATGTATAGGGATTTGGAGGGGTGTATAGGAGTGTGTATGTCTGTACAGAAATGTAGAGGGGTGTGGGGGTTGTACAGAGCTATACAGGGATGCATGTGACTGTGGAGTCTGTATAAGAGTTTGGAGGGGTGTATAGGAATGCATAGGGGTATATAGGTCTGTACAGGGTGTAGAGGGGGTAGGGGGGGTGTATAGGGGCATACAGTGATGCATGTGGGTGTGGGGTCTGTATAAAGGTATACAGAGGTGAGGAGGAGTGTATAGGGTCATGGAGGGGTGTATAGGGGTGCGGAGGGGTGTATAGCAGTACATGGGAGTGTATAGGTCTGTACAGCAATGTGGAGGAGTGTAGAGGGGATATAAAGGGGTGTACAGGGATGTATAGGAGTGTAGGGGAATGTATAGGAGTGTATGAGAGTCTATGGGTGTGTACAAGGATGTTTAGGGGTGGGGGTGTGTATAGGGGTATGGGTGTGTATAGGGGTATATGGGAGTATAAGGGAGTGTATGGAGTTGTATAAATATGTGCAGGGATGTATAGGGATGTGGGAGGGTGTATAGGGCTGTTTGAGGTTGTATAGGTGTGTGTGGGGTGTATGGGAGTGTATAGGTGTGTACAGGGATGTATACGGGTGTGGGGTGTATATAGGGCTGTATGGGATTGTATAGGTGTGTACAGGGATGTGTAGGGCTGTGGGGGGGTATATGGGGCTGTATGGGCCATGCTCGACACGTCTCTGAACAACCTAATCTCGTTACAGATGTCTCTGCTTGTGCTGAGGTGCCCAGAACTCACTCCAACACTAGAGGTGTGACCGAGCACAGGAAGACAATCACTCCCCTACACCTGATCCAAGCCAGGGTGCCATCAGCCACCTGGGCTACCAGAGCGCCCTGCTGGCTCACATTCAGCCCATCCAGGGAGGCTCAGGCTTCTCCAAACCTCATCCCCGTCTCTCTCCGGCACCGAGCACCCCCAGCCGTCCGCTCGGTCCGGGCTCTACTGTTCTCCCCCGCCGCGGGCTGGGCTGGGCCAGCCCCATCCCGCCACGACTGAGTCACCGCAACACAGACACCTTCCCTCTTCCGCTACCGGGCCGGGCCGAGCCGACCCGGGCTCCGTGCGGGGCAGCGCGTACCCCGCGGCTAGGGGCGGAGCGGAGGGGGCGGTGCGGGGCCACCCCGCGGTTTCTTCAGCAGCTGCCCGCGAACCTCAAGCAGGGAAGTAGCGAGATGGCGGTAGGGGGCTGCGAGTTGGAACTGCGGGAGTTGGGGATCGTTGCGTTGCTGGTACTGCTGGGGCTGGGGACGTCGGATCGAGGGTCCCCCGGAGCAGCGGAGAGACGGTGCTTCTGCCAGGTGGGTTCTGCCGGGGGTGTGGACCCTGCTCTGGGCACCTCTGGGCGGCTCTGGGCACCCCTGGGTGGCTCTAGTAGTGCGGAACCTGGTCTGGGCACCCGTGGGTGGCTCCGGGGGTTGCGGACCCGGCTCTGAACACCCGTGGCCGGCTTCAGGGGTTGCGGACCCGGCTCTGAGCACCCATGGGTGGCTCCGGGAGGTGCGGACCGTGCTCTGGGCATCACTGTGTGGCTTCGGCGGGTGTGAACCCGGCTCTGGGCATCACTGTGTGGCTTCGGGGGGTGCGGACCCGGCTCTAGGCACCCTTGGTGACTCTGGGAGTATGGACCCTCCCGTGGTCAGCCCTGGGTGGCTCTGCTCCTCCTGCTGAGGAAAGAGGAGGCTCGGAGGGTGATGCTTGCCCTTCTCACTGCTTTACCTATCTTCTTTCCCTGCCTCTCTGAGGAAAGGGGAGGTTTGCAGCCAAGGAGCTGCTTTTACCCCTGTGCTAGGCACTGGGGATGCCACATCTTGAGTACTGGGGTCATTTCTGAACACCTTAATACAAGAAGGATGTTGAGGGGCTGGAGTGGGGCCAGAGAAGAGCAACAAAGTTGGGGAAGGGTCTGGAGATCAAACCTTGTGAGAAGCAGCTGAGGGGCTGAGGCTGGTTAGGCTGGAGAAAAAGAGGCTGAGGAGAGACCTTATTGCTGTCTGCAACTGCCTGACAGGAACATGGAGGGAGGTGGAGGTTGATTTCTTCTCCCAAGGAGCAAGGGATGGGACAAGAGGAAACAGCCTCAAGCTGACCCAGGAGAAAACTAGGTTGTCCTTGAGGAGAAACTTCCTCCTGGAAATGGTCCTCAGGCCTTGGAACAGGCTGCCCAGGAAGGGGGTTGAATCGCTATCCCTGGCGGTATTTCCCAGCCATGTTGATCTAGAGCTCAGGGACAGGGTTTAGCAGTGGCCTTGGGACAGTTGATTTGATGGTTGGACTTGATGATCTTAAAGGTCATTTCCAACCTAAACTGTTCTGTGATTCTTCCCAAACCATGCAGATATTTTTCATCCAATGCTCCAGCACTGTGTGGTGCTGTAACATCTGGCAACTACTTCATCTCCTCTCCTACAGGTCTGTCTTGCTATTCCTCTCAGCTTCACTGTCCTACCTCTACTCTACCTTGCCCAGGGGTGCACTGAGCAGCCCCACTGTTAACATTCTGCCAGGATTAATTTCCCTGTTTGATTCTATGATTCCCTTTTCCTCCTTGTGAGAGTGCTGAGGCCCTGGAACAGGTTGCCCAGGGAGGTTGTGGCTGCTCCATCCCTGGCAGTGTTGAAGGGCAGTTTGGATGGGGCTCTGGGCATCCTGGTCTGGTGAGAGGTGTCACTGACTATGGCAGGGCTTGGCACTGAGTGAGCTCTGAGTCCCTTCCAACCCAAACCAGTCTGTGATTTTATGTGCCAGTCTGTCCAAGTGCTCATCTGTTGATGCACAGTAAATGGAGAACTGGATGGCACTTAAACATGACTCAGAAATGAGAGTGTAGAAAGAAAACAAACCCAGTTTTGTGCCTGGCTTTGCCTTCTGGTTGCTCTTAGTGCTCTGGTTTCCTGTGGAAACTTAAATGCAACCTCTGCTGATAAAGAACTGAAAACATGCATTTTGATTCTCTATCTCTAGTGGGGTTTTGCTTCCCTTCTTGCTTAGCGGTGGTGAATTCTATCTGCTGAGGATTGAGGTCTGAGCTGAGAGTGTGGCTGAGAAGCCCTAAAACCATGGAGTGAACTAGTGTTCTGGCACAGCAATGGCTTGTGGGCTTTACTGCTTGGGAAGAGGGAGCTGCTATTGTGCTCTGTTTCTGTTTTATGGAGTAGTGTGTGCTTTGGGTTCCTCCTCAATACAAGGCTTTTCCAGACTTGGTTGCCTTTGGGAAAGACAGACATAGGGCAGCATTTCTCAGCCTTTCTAACCACAGAGCCTTTTCAAAACACACCTGAGGGCTGCCCCATCTTCTGGTAAAAAATAATCTGCTGGTCTGTCTTGTGCAGAACTGGTCTGGTGGTTTTTATTCACCACCATGTAAAATACAGGGCAAGCTCTAAATGGTATATTTTACCCTCTTTTTGTTTAGATGCTTTGAGTTTCCTTCTGTGAAACAGATCTTGCTGTCTCATGAGCCTGTCAGATAAAGAAATCTTGATGTAGCAAGAGCTTTGGCTTGGCCGTCAGCCCGTGCTGGGATGGTTTTGTGAGTGCTTGCTCAAGCAACACTTCAAATGCTGACTTAAGCCAGTCCTAATTCTAGGCTTGGTGTTGCGCTCTTGTCTGTCTGTTTGGGCACAGATGCTTCTCCTGCTCATTTTGCCTGTTATTTCAGCTTTCCATTTACTTCCAACTAAGCAACTAAACTGATAAGAGGGCTGGAGAACCTCCCCTATGAGCACAGGCTGAGCAAGTACTGGAGCACTCAGTAAGCTGCTCTAGTGAGGGTGTCTGCCTGTTCAGGGGAGTTGGGACTGGACAATCTTTAAGGTCCCTTCCAACCCTGTCCATGCTATGATTCTATGATTCTGGATGTTGCTAACCAGTGCCCAAACTTTCATTAGAAACTGCCATCTGCTGCTAAGCCCATGGAAGCACCTCAGACTGTTTCTGCTTCCCAACTGGTCTTGTTAGCACCAAATAACATTTCACTATCAGGGTTCCCTCGAACGTTGCAGACAGCCCGTTCCACACCCAGATATTCCTGTTTGCGTGAATGCTTTAGTCAGCCGTGAATGAATTCTCCCTATTCCTAGTAATTATTACTCACTTGCTGTTTACAGACTGATGGGGCCACAGTAAGAATGTGCTGCAGGTGTTTGGCACACCAGGATTTTGACTGGGTTTCCGGCCTGGCAGTGGCTGGTTTCCTTCAGGGTTGTTTTTATGGTCACTACCTTGTCATTAGGGGTGAGTTTGAGGACTGAGAGTTACCATGATGTTACCTCAACAGACTTTCAAGCTGCTTTTGTTGAATTAGTGCTCAGCCAGCAGCCTTCAGGGCAGGAATTCGTCTCTACCACAGGTCCCAATCTCTGTGAGATGCCCTGAGAGGTACCTTCCAAGTGCACAGCAGCTGCAGATTTTACTTTCATAGAATCACAGAATAATTTAGTTTGGAAAGGACCCTCAAGGTCATCAAGTCCAACCCTTAACCCAACTGT
>JAOXOE010033030.1:0-10536 GCA_028565055.1 Phoeniculus purpureus
TGCTCCAGCTCACACCTGCTGCCCCTTGTCCTGTCACTGGGTGCCCCTGAGCAGAGCCTGGCTCCATCCTCCTGACAGCCACCCTTCCCCTATTGATCAACACCCATGGGGTCACCCCTCAGGCTCCTTCTCCCAGCTCCAGAGCCCCAGCTCCCTCAGCCTTTGCTCAGCAGGGAGATGCTCCCCTCCCTCCATCATCTCTGTGCTGGGCTCTCTGCAGCAGCTCTGGGTCCTTCTGGAGCTGAGGGGCCCAGAGCTGGACACAAGGTTCCAGATGAGGTCTCAGCAGGGCAGAGCAGAGGGGGAGCAGAACCTTCCTTTGCTGCCAGACAACTGACAGCCACTGAACTGTTTCCACGTGGAGCCTTCCATTCACCCAGTTCACCCCTTTTTCTAAAGGAAACCCTGGTGCAGTCCTGCGGGAAGGGGAACAGCTCCAGCCCTCCTCCAGCACCTGATAACGCAACACAAGGAGCTGGGCAACTGCCGCCCTCGAGCCCTACGAGCACCAAGGACCCCGTTTATGGGGCTGAGTGATGGAGGTTGTGCAGCTGGGGTGGAATCATTAAGGTTGGAAGAGTCCTCCGAGGACATCAAGCCCAACCGTCTACCCCATCGAATCACAGAACCATGAAGGTTGGAAGAGACCTCCAAGATCAGCCAGTCCCACCATCTGCCAGCCCCACCCCACTCACTAAACCAGGGTTGATGGTCTTGAGTGAAGGCACCGAGCCCACTGCAGTGGTTCAGCCCCGAAACACTCCAGAAATGGAGGGGATGAGTCCCTTGGGGTGGTCCTGCCTGTGCTCACGGCCGTCTGTCTCCACCCTGCATGGAATAGGTGGCTGTGGGGAGCCTCTCAGCAGAGCAGGGTGCCCCCAGCCCCAGCCAACCCGCCCTTGGGCACTGCCAGGGCTGATGGAGCAGCCCCAGCCTCCCCGGGCAGCCTGTTCCAGGGGCTCAGGACCCTCACAGGGGGCAGCTGCTGCCTCACATCTCATCTCCCCTCTTGGAGCTAGAACCCAGCACCAAAGTCCCAGCACCAGAGTCCCCAGGACAAAGTCCCTCTGCAGCTCTCCTGGAGCCCCTGCAGGGACTGGCAGCTGCTGTAAGGTCCCCCCAGGATTTGAACAGCCCCAGCTCCCTCAGCCTGTCCCCAGAGCAGAGGGGCTCCAGCCCTCCGATCATCCTCATAGCCTCTCCTGGCCTCACTCCAACAGCTCCAGCTCCTTCTTGTCCTGCGGTCTCCATCACCAGTAGCTCTGTCCCTGCTCCACAGGCTCCACAAGCTCGGTCCAGCAGGATCTGCTCCAAACCCCACTGATCTCTGCTGGAGGACATAGAGAGAGTCTTGCTGGCAATAGGTGGCCCCGGGAGGATCAGGGGTGAGATCTGCTGGACCGTGGCCACGTCCAGCATCAGCGAGAGAAGAGACTGCTGAAAAGCAGCAACAAACACCCTCTTGTTCATCCTCGAGGGGAACAGACGGGGCAGGAGGGGGACCCTTAAAACCATTAAACCCAAGGTCAAGTGAGCAGTCGCCTCCAGGGGTGACTAAGTCCTTCTTCCTGGCAAAGGAGAGTCCGCCCTGACCGTCGGCTCCAGGGTTTACTGGCAGCAGCAGCCGCCGCAGAGGAGTCGGTGCCTGAGCGGCTCCTAAATCCCGGAGCTGTCAAACGCGAAGGTCTGGAAGGACTCTGAGTCCCACGGGTGGACCGTGGGCGGCTGGCAGGTCCTGCCTGGAGGAGACGGCGCCTCAGAGCATCTGGCAGCAGCAGCAGCAGCGCCCGGCGCTGCCCAGGAGCAGGAGCCAAACCTAAGTGGGGAGAGGGCAGGAAGCTCCCGGGAGCTGAGAGCTGCAGGATCTCTCGGGTTGGAAGAGACTTTGGAGGTCATCAAGTCACTCAGCCTCCCAGCTGAGGGCGAGGAAGAGCTCTGGTGCTTCATCCCGGGGCTCCAACTCTCCAAAACAAGCCCTGGCCCTCGGAGATAACGGAGGCGTCTGCACACCAGCCCCTTCCTGCCGGCAGCGAAGCTCAAGGCTTCTAGACCCATGGGGAGGACGTGTCTCCAGCACTGGGCACCTCAGCTCTGGGCACCCCAACACTGGAAGGATGTTGAGGGGCTGGAGTGGGGTCAGGGAAGGGCAACGGAGCTGGGGAAGGGTCTGGAGGACAGGCTGAGGGAGCTGGGGAAACTGGAGAGGAGGTTGAGGGAGACCTTCTGGCTGTCTACAGCTCCCTGACAGGAGGGTGCAGAGAGCTGGGGGTCGGTCCCTTCTCCCCAGTCACCAGTGATAGGACAAGAGGAAGTGGCCCCAGGCTGCCCCAGAGGAGGGTGAGGTTGGCCAGCAGGAGAAGTCTCTGCCCTGCCAGAGTGCTCAGGGGTTGGACAGGCTGCCCAGGGATGCAGGGAGCCATTGTCCCTGGAGGGGTTCAACCACCGAGGAGCTGTGGCCCTGGAGAAGAGGGTTTGGAGGGCAGGGTTAGTCTCCAGAGCGGAGTCTCTGCAGCAGGCAGGGAGCTGTCTCCACTCCCGTGAAACAAGCTTGTGGGGAACAAGTGAAAACCCATGGAGAGCCTTGTGCAAACCCCACGTGCAAAACCCACGTGGGAAGACCCCAAGGAGATCAGAGAGGAGCTGGGAGCACAGAAGGAGCTGCAGAACCAGAGAATCATCGAATCAATAAGGTTGGAAGAGACCTCCAAGACCATCGAGTCCAACCATGGAGTCACAGAAACATTCAAGGTGGAAGAGACCTCCAGGACCATCCAGTTCAACCATAGAATCATAAAATCATGGAATCACCAAGGTTGGAGGAGCCTTCCCAGCTCATCCAGTCCAACCAGCACCCCAACCCCACTCTGCCCACCAAACCCTGGTCCCCAGGGTCACAGCTACTCTGTGGTTGAACCCCTCCAGGGACAGTGACTCTCCCCATCCCTGGGCAGCCTGTTCCAGCCCCTGAGCCCTCTGTCAGGGAGGAGATTTCTCCTGGTGGCCAACCTCACCCTCCCCTGGGGCAACTTGAGGCCGTTTCCTCTTGTCCTGTGGCTGGTGACTGAGGAGAAGAGACCAACCCCCAGCTCTCTGCACCCTCCTTTCACGTAGCTGTAGACAGCCAGAAGGTCTCCCCTCAGCCTCCTTTTCTCCAGACTGACCAGCCCCAGCTCCCTCAGCCTCTCCTCACGAGACATCTCCTCCAGGCCCCTCAGCAGCTTCATCGCCCTGCTCTGGACTCACTCCAGCGCCCCAGTGAGTCAATTCAGCTCCATCCATCCCTCTCACAAAGCCCTTTTGTTCCACCCCCTCACCCCAACAGAGGCCGCAGTGTCTCACGACAGAGCAGCTGACCTTCTGGGCCACTGCTGGGGGTGACCCTGCCACCATGCCAAAGTGCCACCAAGCTAGCCCGGGCTGGGCTGGGAGGGCTTTGGGCAACGATGGAGCATTCAGCTCAGCACTGGATGCTGCAAATTCACCTCTCCAGTCCCAACCGTTGTTGCTCCCTGGTGGTTGGAGAAGTGGCCATGTGGTCAACCTCGAGCGGGTAGCCACGACCTGGTCATGCAAAGTCCTGAAGATACAGGTCCTGATGGGCAACTTCTGGTGGGTACCGAGGGCAGAAGATAGGGGAGAGGTAGCACTGGGGGAAACCAACGTCACCCCCAGCCTCTCAACACTACCTCCAGCTTCCCAATGTTGCCCCCAGCCTCACAATGTTACCCTGAGCCTCTAGACGTCACCCCTGGCCTCCCAACGTCACCCCCAGCCTCCCAACGTCAAGTGGTCTCCAGACCAGCTACAGGAGGACACAGAGTCCCTTCTGCAGAGGACACTGGCTCTGCACAGGAGAGGAAGGACAGGTTAGACCACCCATCTCCCAAAGGCTCCCTCCAACTTGTCTCACCGACCCAAAGCCTCTTCCTTCTCCCTGTCCAAGCGGATGACCCAAGCCTTCAGGGGTAACGCTTCGCTTCGCCCCACTAGGCTCACCCAGAGCATCCCAGCACTGAGCTGGCTGCAGCCCAGTTGATGTCTGGGGAAACCGAGTCACAGAGGAGCCTCCTAGCAGCGGGTTGGGTTGGAAGGGACCTCAGAGCTCCCCCAGTGCCAAGGCTCTGCCAGGGGCAGCGACACCTCTCACCGGAGCGGGGTGCCCACAGCCCCAGCCAACCTGCCCCTCAACACTGCCAGGGGGGATGTCAGGAGCTCCTTGGCCCTTGAGTCACACCGTGGGAGAAGAGCAACGTGGACCTGGGCCCAGCAGGTCTCCAGAGCATCCCAGAGGTTCTCCCCGAGAGCAGAGACGATGGAAAGCAGAAGGGATGGCCTCACTCACTTTTGGCCTCTTCCACTGGATGCCCTGGATCCTTGATTTGTAGAAGAGGGAGTCATCATTGGCGGGGAACAGGGGGTCCTCAAAGAGCTGCTTCCGCCGCTGACACTCCTTCTTGAGGGAGGCGTAGCGCTGGTTCTCGTAGGGCTTCACCGAGGAGAACATCCTTCCCCAACGGCCCTGAAGGACAGGAAGAGATAGGAGATGAGGTAGAGTCTGCCCAGGGACACTCAGTCCTTCTCCACAGCAGCATCTGGGTGGAAGGACCAACAAGGTGTGGATGGAGACCACCTCCCCCAGTCTCTCTCTGCCTTCCATTAGACTGTACACCACTAGAGCCCACGCTGATAGCCCCATGAAGCACCTCAGAATCATTCCAGGAGGTATCACGATGCTCCATCATCACACTAAAGAGACATGGACCCACACTACGTCCAACTGAAGAGCGATCAGAGAATCACCAGGGTTGGAAGAGACCTCCAAGAACATCCAGCCCAACCATCACCATCAGCTTTTTGCTGAGAGAGATGGAGTCAACAGGAGGAGCTGGGCATCCAACGGTGACCATTGCCTGCAGGAGCCTGCTGGGTGTGATGGCCAGGAGCTTGGTCAACAAATGTGGAACAAGGTTGAGTGGCCACTCAACGTGGTGGGGTTGGGTTGATGGTTGGACTGGATGATCTTGGAGGTCTCTTACAATCTTAATGATTCTATGGTTGGACTTGATGGTCTTGGAGGTCTCATCCACCCTCAATGATTCTATGTTTGGACATGATAAGTCTTGGAGGTCTCGTCCAACCTTAATGATTCTTTGGTTCAACCCCACACCCGGAACAGCCTCTGGAGTTCCTCATTCCTGAAGATCATGAGTCACCCTTTGCAAACAGAGTAGATGCCCAGAGCTACAGAAGCAAACAGCTCTGTGAACGCCTCTGAGCTGGTGGCAAACATCAGATGCCCTTTATGCCACCAGCCAGACTGGTCCTTCTGCTCAACAGAGACGTCAAAAATGGGATCAGGCCACACGTCCAAAGGTCTTCTGGCACAAGGCAGGGGTATGAAGCTCAAAGCAAAGCTGGTGGCAGCCGCCAGCCTTGGCCAAGGGAAGAAGAGAAGAGCTAAAGAAGTTCACCATGCTGGGCCCACCTCATGGACCCCATGATTCTGTGATTCTAGATATGGTGGCCTGAACGTGGAGAGCCTGAGGGCGTGTGGTTGGTGCCATCTAGCAAGGGCTGTCTTCGATGAGTCACTGAATCACCAAGGTTGGAAGAGCCCTCCAAGCTCATCCAGTCCAACCAGCACCTCAACCCCACCCTGTCCACCAAGCCCTGTTCCCCAAGGTCACAGCTACTCAGTGGTTGAACCCCTCCAGGGACGGCACCTCCCCCCATCCCTGTTCCAAGCCCTGAGCACTCTGGCAGGGAAGAGATTTCTTCTGATGGCCAACCTCAACCTCCCCTGGGGCAGCTTGAGGCTGTTTCCTCTTGTCCTGTTGCTAGTGACTGGGGAGAAGAGACCAACCTCTACCTCTCTCCACCCTCCTTTCAGGTTGCTGTAGAGAGCAAGAAGGTCTCCCTTCAGCCTCATTTTCTCCAGTTTCCCTGGTTGCCTCAGCCTCTCCCCACCAGCCCTGTCCTCCAGACCCTTCTCCAGCTCCATTGCCCCTCTCCGGCCCCACTCCAGCCCCTCAATGTCCTTCTGGTGTTGAGGTGCCCAAACCTGAGATGAGGACCTCTCCGGTACTCAGGACCGTCTCCAGTGCCTCACCAGTGCATAGAGAGTCCAGACACAGGACTCAGCCTTGAGCTCTGTGCTCAGAAGCAGCTAAAAACCGGCTCCAAACCAAAAGGATCCAATTCCTGACCACAGCTGGAGAAGACACCTGGAAGTTCACAGCAAGTTCACCCCTCAGTGATCAACAGGTACCACCAGAGAGAGACCCTCAGAATTTCTTTAGGTAGAAGAGACCTTCAAAGATCATCAAGCCCAACCTTCAACCCAACCCTACCTGCTCACCCCTAACCCATCACCTTCCAAAGGACTCTCAAAGGACCTCATGGATTCTGCAAACATCCTAACGGAGCCCAGAAGATGGAAAGCAAAATCTGACAGTGTTAGAAGGTCCCTTATTTCACTGGATTTTTGGGTTTCAATCCTGAGAGGGTCATCAGGTTGAACCCAGACCTCCACGAGGTGCTGTGGGACATCGCTTAGGGGAGACTTGGCTGTGCTGGGCCAAAGGTTGGACTTGATGATCTTAAAGAGCACCCAGCCCTTCCTCCGCAGCTCTTTAGATCTCATAAAAATGGAGAAGAAGGTTCTTTCCTCTTCTTCCCATTATTTATTCAGAGCTTCTAATGGACCGTCTGGATCAGCTTCTTTTAATTCTGCTCACTCTGGTTTCTACTGGAAACCCTTCACCACATCAGTACCCTCGTGATGGTTTCCCTGCCAGCTGGGTCTTAAAAGAGAGCCCCCAGACCTCTTGTGATGTGGCCAGAGGGAAGGACAGAAGAGTCACAGGGTTTGAGGTAGCCTGGGGAACCTTCTCCTTGGGCTGTGATGGAGCTGCTTCGTTCAAGAACAGTCAAGCAGTAATTAACGCAGAAAACTTGTTAGCAGCAATGAAGTTCAGCCCATCCTCACACAAGTGTCCATCCCTCAATCGCCTCTGCACTCCCCAGGGCACTGGGCTCCTTTTCCACCCCTTGGTGCTGGCAGAAGAGCCAAGCCTGGAGCCTACCATGGAGTTGTTATGACCCCCGTGCAGGACCCAGCTCCTGGCCTTGTTGAACCTCCATGCAGTCAGCCTCAACCCATCACCCCAGCCTGGCCAGATCCCTCTGTAGAACCTCCTGACCCTCCAGTTGATCAAAAGATGACCTAGCTTGGTGTCATCTGCCAACAGACAGGGCATCTTCAAACTCCTCATCCAAATCACTGAGGAAGATCTTAAATAGAACAAGATGAGGTTCTGCTTCGGATGCCGCATCTGCCCCAACCTGATGGTCAACTGTTCCTCTTCATTCCTTCATCTCACACCGTTTGTTCCTCCACGCCACAGAGGGAGGAGTCTGCTGGGTAGACCTGGAAGACTTGAGCAGCCTTCCACCAACAGCAGATAAGATCCATCCCATGTCACCGGGTGGTCCAGCGGGTGAGGTAGACCCTCAGGGATGGTCCTCTGGAAGCCTTTCTGCAGTCACCCAGAAGACAGCCCTGCTCCTTGCTAGCCTTAAAATCCTGAGCGGTGCCCTCAGGCAGGACCCGTGCGTCAAACCCATCACCGAGACGCAAACATGAACCCTGAGCCCTGCTCCTTGTGCTGCAGTTCCAGCCCCATGCTTGGGGGAAGATCCTAGTCCAACAAAGGCATCTACTGCCCCATGGCACTGACAGTCCTGGAGGCCCTAGAGGCTGGATGTCATCGGAGGAGACCCTATGCAGACAGGATGAGGAGCAGGCACCCACCCAGCCCAACAGAGGAGGTTTCCTCCAGTTTGGAAGACATCTTCCTTTGCTGCAGCCCAGTAGGGTGCTCCTGGCAGCTGGATCCATGGCCCCAGAGGTGCCCCAAAGCTGGAGGGGCACCGGCTTCTCTGCAAGAGGTGGCTCATGGCCACATTGTCACCTCTTGGTTCAACTCCGGTGGTAGAAAATGGGCTGAGCCCAGGGGCTCTAGGAAGAGGGTGAAGCCCACACAGCCCTCAGAAAACCAGTAGGACCGGCTCGGTGAAGCTTCTGGAGCACCCAAGCGTGCCAACGCTTTGTGGGAAGCTCTTGCTTACCCCGGGGTGTGGCTGGAGAAAAGGAAACCAACCCAACCCCCAACAGAAAGGGACCAACTGACCACGTTGCCTTCTTCTCTATAAGCCGAACTGGGATGGCTCTGGGAAAGGATGGGGTCAACCAAAACCATCCACAACCAGCCAAGGAGACCATTTCCTCAGGAGGTCTCTGCATGGTGGGAAGAAGAAAAACCCCACCCCATCTCATTGTAGGGCTTCCCCATCGAGGTTTTTCCATCCTTCCAACAGGAAGGTGGTTGAGATGGTTTGGGATGGTGCTCAGATGGTCTGAAACTGGTCCCCTGGATCAAAGAGCAGTTGAACAGGGACAAGTTCCCCAAAACACATGAGAGCTGCCCATGGAGAGGGGGAGTGTGAGCTGGTGGTTACTTAGGAGCTCAATCCTGACCCACTCTGAAGGGCTGGATGAGGTCCAGAGGAGCTGCTTGCTGACCTAGTTCCAGCAGACCCCACAGGCTCCCATCAGGGCTTGGCAGGGTCATCATCTGCCCAGCAAAGGAGCAGCCCCCCAAGCAAGGAAAAAGGGGGTTTGTTCCCCAGACAAAGCGAAAAACCTCTGTGGCCACCTACTTCCATCATGGTGTCTTCACACCATGGTGCCTAGTTCCACCATGAGCCCAAGAAGTCAACCCCACCCCTGACTGGGCTCTGGCCTACAACTGGAGGCACTTTAGTGGGGGCAACCCCTGGGTGAAACGGCTCCCCGGTGCAAAGGGGAGGCCTAAAAGCAGGGGAAAGGGTTAACGTCGCAGCTCCACCGCCCCCATGAAGCCAACGGGGCCTCTTCCAGCCCATCCCTTCTCCCTTTCTCCCTGGGTAATCAACCGGAAGGGAGCTGCCTGGTCTGCAGCAGCTCAACACAACCCATGGTGGAGCTGCGGAGCTCCCTCAGCAGCTCTGAGGAGCAGGCGAAGGGGTCGGGTGTGAAGGTATCAGTGAGGACACGATGTCCTATGACACCACGGGATGATGGACAATCACCCATGAGCTGCAGCCACGATGGAGCTACAGAAGATGTTTTGCCTGGATAATGAAATCCCCTCAACCTTCCCACCAGCCAGAGCTTCCCTGCACCTGATCCTCACCTCAAGGACTAGATCTCCCACAGCCTGGTCCTTCAAGGTTAACTCTTCCAACCCCTCATCCCACCAAAACCTCTTTGTCTTGGTTCCTCTCATCCTGTCTTTCACAACCCTCCCCATAAACAATCCTGAACCCCTCATCTCCTCCATCCCAACATGAGTCATCATCCAAAGGTGGCACAAAGTGTCCCTCTGCCGGGCCTGAGATGTGTCCCAGGGGACATCTCCACACCCTACAACTCATCCTTGAGGTCAGCAGCTCCGTCTGGCTGAGAAGCTCACCCCACCCCCTATGGTTGGTGCCTCTCAGCTTGGTTTTGTGGGATCTTGCCTCGGGGAAGGAGCTCAGAGCTTCCTTTAATGGGTTTCAAACCCCTGGGAAAAGTCTTCTCCACTGCACTAAAACCACATCAAGTCCAGATGAAGGAGACTCAGGGCCTAAAAACAAGCTCAAAGCTACAACCTAGAGACTCATCAAGGCTGGAAGTGACCCCCAAGACCTTAAAGTCCAACAACCAACCCACAGAATCATCAGGGTTAGAAGAGACCTCCAAGACAATCAAGTCCAACCATCAACCCATGGAATCATCAAGGTTGGAAGACACCTCTAAGACCATCCAACTATCAACCCATGGAGTCATGAGGGTTGGAAGAGACCTTCAAGGCCATCAAATCCAAGCATCAACCCATGGAATCATCAAGGCTGGAAGAGACCTCCAAGACCATCATGTCCGACACGAATGGGCAGAAGCTGAGCTCCAGGAGGCTCATGTTGAACAATCATTTAAGTCTGGACTCAGCCGGGGATCCCGGGAAGAGCAGTGTGGAAGCAGATGGCATCAGGATGGAAGATGGTGGTGACCACCTGGATCAGGTGCTGCTCCTCCATCCAGACCTTCTGCTCCCCAGGGATGGTCCCAGCTGGTGACACCAGCTCTGTCCTGAAGCCACATGGGGTGGGAGACGCAGCTGCAACGGACCCTACATTCTCCTCATCCCAGTACAAACCAGTCCAGTGCACCCGGACACCACGGGAGGAGGAGATCCGAACCCCCCTGAGATGGGAGAAGGGGTGGAGGCGAAAAGGCTGCGGCAGGGTCCTGGCTGGATGCAGCCGAGGATGTGGCAGTGTCCTCCTCCCTCCTGCTGCTGCCCGGGTTCCACCCCCGTTCCACTGGCAGGATCCCGGTGGGAACAGCAGGGGATCGGGGAGAGGTGGGTTGGGGTCCATCGGTCGGCAGGATGGGAACTCGGGGTAGGAAACAGGGATAGAGAGATGAGGGTGAATAGATGGGGTAGAGGG
>JAOXOE010033031.1:0-10535 GCA_028565055.1 Phoeniculus purpureus
CAGCTTGGAGGAGACTGAGGGGTGACCTCAGTAATGTCTATAAATACGTGAGGGGTGGGTGTCAGGAGGATGAAGCCAGGCTCTTCTCAATGTCATCTGGTGATAGGACGTGGGGCAATGGATGTGAGCTGGAACATAGGAGGTTCCACATTAATATGAGAAGGAACTTCTTCCCAGCGAGGGTGACAGAGCACTGGAACAGGCTGCCCATGGGGTGTTGTGGAGTCTCCTTCTCTGGAGACGTTTAAGACCTGCCTGGACGTCTTCCTGTGTGACTTGGTCTAGGTGATCCTGCTGTGGCGGGGGGATTGGACTGGATGATCTTACAAGGTCCCTTCCAATTCCTAATGATTCTATGACTCTATGACTCTATGATTCTATGATAAGAGCTCCGTTCTTGATTTCTTGTATGCTCAAGGCGAAGAGAAGAACTGAGAGATATGTGCTGCAGATACGGGCTGACCCATCGAATCTGACCTATGGTGAAACAGTGATGAAACCCAACAAATTTACAGAGTCTGTAGAATGTCTCCACTGCTTAGGAGAGTAGAGCAACTCAAAACATATATGCAATCTCCAGCTTTATTTCAAGTTGTGTTTTCTTGTATTGTACTTGTTCAAGGTTACTCTGGAATACATCACTTGCTCCTAGCTTTGGGAATGTTCTGCCAAAGACTACATGGGGATGGCGATCCATAAAGCCGATAACATGTTTCGTTGACCCCTGTGAGCCCCACCTGTTTTATTGTCAGAAACATTCCTGGGGAGCCTCCAACGTATAGTGTCATCAGCATTATGATCTGAGAAACAACACCTACAGAATCTATTATTCATTAAGTGTAACCAATATATAATTTAAAACAGTGGGTTTTGTCAAATAATGTTAGGTCAGCATAATTTTCTGCCTATTACTAATATCTATAACATCTTTGCCTTAGTCAGCTCTATTTAAATATGCAATCATTTAGAGCTTTTGACTATATGTGTGTGCACTCCCAATTTCCAATATTCAACTACTACAAATTTTATGCTGACATCAATAGCAAACTATTAAAGACAGTATTTCATTATTGGTTTTTCATCCCAAAAGTTATTTACAATTATATACTAAGCACTAATATTAAAGGAAACCATTTAAATGAGGTGCTATCTGCTTTAACAATATGTCTGTCACAGAATGAGATTGTGTTTAAAGATTTTATCAAGAAATGGTTGTTTGCTGAGGTTATGTTTTGTCCATGAAATATGCATTTCATATCTCTTTCATTTCATTAACATAATTTAATTTGTGCTTTGCATTTTGTGCATAATACATATTTGATTTACAAAACAAATATTTCCATTAGAAAATGAATTTCATGCAGGCAAAAAAGCAGAACCAAATGATGTATTGAAGGAAAATAAGAAGAAATGAAATGCATTTTCTCAGTCTATTAAAAAATCTATGGCATTGACAGAAAGTGCACTTAGTGCTACATTTAAAAAATAGCACATATGTCAATGTATTAACAAATAGAATTGGAAATACAAATATTTCCCTATATCAAGCCAAGAATCTCTTTATTTTAATTGAGTTGATTTAAAAGCCCAACTACAATTTAATTTTTATTTCATGATGTGGTACACTGCCTGGTGCCATTACATCCATGTAGAGTTGGCAGTCAATATACAAAGATGTTTTACCTTCTAAAAACTTTCTATTGACACCAGCAATAAATAATTTAAGGCGCTGGAAATGTGAAATCATTAATTTGCTGATTTGCTTTGAATATTGGGTTTGCTGGGTAGGGGTACAGATAGGTAAGCAAATTAATGAATAGTGTTTGTGAGGCTGCCGTGAGGAGCACCCCAGTAAATAATGCTGCAGATGCCATGAAACACTCTTAACTTGCCTGGTGTACTCTCCAGAACCAAGGGGATGAAGTAAAAGGGTTGGACCCCAAATGCCCCTTTATCTCCCAGGCAGGAAAACCGACTACACTGAGGGTAGAGGACTTGATTCTGTGATTCTGTGACTTAACAGTCCGACTCCTTTGGAGTATGAAACGGGCACGTTTCCTTCCATCTAGCCGTGCTGTGGATGTCCTTATGTGAATGGTGGGCTGAGTGGATGTGGCAGTACGCTGAGGGAGCGGGACACCCACCTCGGATGGGGTTTGCTGCACCTCTTTTAACAGTATGATGGAGGCTGGGCAAGAAATCTCTTATCAAAACCTTGAGAAAGCCCCTCAGAATGGCTGTCCCTCTCACACAGAGGTGTGTGCACCGACTCACACTACCTGCATGCTGCTTGGCAACCTTTGGCTCTGGGTAGGAGGGCAGAGCTTGGCCCCAGACCCACCGTTCACACACAGGTCAGATCCTGCCTGCAGCTGCAGTGATCCCGGTGCTGCTGCTGCAAAGAGAAGTGGCCTTGTAAAAGGCGAGGTGGATTGGTTCAGGGCAGAGATGGTTTCAGACCTGGCTCTACTGCCCTGCTGGAATTGCCAGCTTTGGGCATGTGTCCAGGGCAGGACTCAGGCGACACAGGAATGAGTTTAAGTTTGTGGGGTATTTTAAAGATAAAAATAGATGCCAAGTTGCATCTTTTAGTTATTTTGGAGCTTTGTCCTTTAAGCTTTTTTACACAAGGATTAGAGGCTTGCTTTTAAAGAAAGGGAGGGGTTGGGAACTGGGATTCTTGCAGTCTCAAGAGTCCAGACGCAGCAGCTTAAAGAAAAATACCAAATGCTGTAAGAGGGAAAAATCCTGCATTATTCTGCCATAGAGTATAACTCGGTGTGAAACCCTACACAGCAAAGCAAAGAGAGCAGAGAGAATGAAGAATAAGTCCCATATTTAAAACTAAGGGATGCACTTGGGGAGGGTGGACTGTAAATACATTAGCTTAGCTGGAATTTTGCCAGGACTTTGGGACTAATATCCATACTCTTATGAAAAGTGCTTGGGATAATGACTACAGGTATTTGAGACCTCGGTGGTGCTGTATCCAATACTAATTGAATGGAGTAGGCGTACACACTTGAGAAAACCAAAGGGAGCTTATGTAGGAAGAGGGAAGAAGGTGAAGAAGAAAGCAAAGAAGTGAGGCTGCAACATTCTGATAATTAAGCAGAAGGAAGGCTTCCTGTCCGTCCTGCCAGATCACTTTATGTGAAGGCAAAGGGACAGAGAGCTCTTTCCCTGATGCTACCTGTGCTGCTTCTCACAGCCTGCTTTCTCCTCCTGCAGAGTGCTTGCCAGGGCAGGCCTGTCTCCACGATGCTCTTGTTGCAAAAGCTCTGCTCTCTGAAGTCCTCACAGCCCAGGGCTCCCTTCTGCAATGTCATGGTACACCTTCCACCCTCAAAACTAGGTCTAGTGTTGAGGCAAGCTCAGCTATGTCACCAACTGTGCTGACAGCCTGGCAGGGCTGCTGCCCACCTGTACAGCCGACAGGATAACTCTGCAGAACATCCCTCTAAGGAACTTGGTCATCAGAAGGGAATAGGATGGCCCCTTCACCTGCTTGAGGGACAAAAGGCTGCAGCACAGGAGGAAGACTGAAGTCTGTCTCACCTTCACATCCTCTCTCAGGGTGATTTCATAGAATCATTATGGATTGGAAGGGACCTCGAAAGATCATCCAGTCCAATTCCTCTGCCACAGCAGGATCACCCAGATCAAGTCGCACAGGAACATGTCCAGGCAGGTTTTAAACATCTCCAGTGAAGGAAACTCCACAACTCCCCTGGGCAGCCTGTTCCAGAGCTCTGTCACCCTCGCTGGGAAGAAGTGATACTGATGTGGAACTTCCTATGTTCCAGCTCACACCCATTGCCCCTCGTCCTGTCACTTTTGTGAGCACAAACCACAAAGAATCTAGACTGAGGCGCATTTTCATTCATTTTGCAGAACACCTTGTGTGTCCTTTGCGACACGGTTCTCCCCGGGAATGGCACTTAGAGGTAGGCAGGGCAGGGCTGCTGCTGAGCAGCCCCTGTCCAAGTGTCCCTATTGACTGCTCATTGAAACACGCGCCCGAAAGCGAAGCACAGAGTCATGTCTTCAGCCAAACCTTCGAAGAAATAAATACCGTGAGCCTGCTGATTAGTTCTAGGATTAATGAGACGACACACCTACATTCGTAAGGTACGAGAAGAAATACCCCCTAAGTTTTCCCTGACAACATCAGCATGTCAGAGTTTGGATAAAACTGTTTTGAATAAAAAATAAAGCACGTCTAAAATATTAAAAGAAAAAAAGCTTAGTGCCTGCACACACAAATGCAGTGATCTAAGGGGATTCACCAGCTGCTGTTCTGTGAGGTATAAAAATAAACCCGTCTCCTTTACTTTTACATCCTCTGACAAGTGACTATATTAGCATTAAGTGAAAAAGCAGATGAAAAGTAATGTCTTTTATTTAGCTCCTACCTGAAGCATCTTTAAGTTTTCTGCAGCAAGTGAGACTGTGCACAGTGGTTTGAAATCATGTAGTAAGACACCACATGACATTATCTGTCCACCCGGCAGTCACTCCAGCAAGCAACACTGCAACTAAACCTTGGAAGGGGAGTTAACACAAATAGCTTGATGCTTCCCCCCTCCCCGCTCCTTCTTTCCCAACCTTGTCAGTGTGTCTCTCTCTATGAGATTCTGTACTCATTCTCCAAAGGAACCTGTTAGGATACCTGTCCATCACCTAGTCCAACGTACTTGTCTCATTTTTAATATGCCAGAGATGGTGAGCTGTGTATTGTTTCTAAATGAAGCACATGTGTGCTGCAGAGTAGAAACAGAAATGTGCTGATACAGGAAACTCGACTTGTTTGTTAGCAGTGATATTGGAAAAAATCCATCTCTCCTAGCAGGACAATCTCATCATATTAAAAGTTATGGATTTCTTACTTAAGCATTCTACACGAGCTGCAGAGCTGTATAAACTTGCTTCTGCTTATCAAGCGAGCCAACAATACACAAAAAGAAAATTTAACATCTTTTAACATTTCTGCCTTCATATGGGAGTTCTCCTGAAATGAGTTCTTCAATTATCCTGATGGATCTGTTTAGTGAGTTGGTACTGTTTCCCGGCGTATAAAGCTGGTGCATTACTATGGTGATACTGTGTATGTGGTATTGAAATGAGATCAACATCATTGCTTTACTACATTTTAAGCAGGAGTTAGCACACGTTATAAAAATTATAAAGACTTTGGAGCCAGATATTCTCGCAATGTCTTCTAAGACCTGTACTGGATTTGCTGTCAAATAATGATCCTGTGGTCCCTTCCAGCACTGATTCGATAGTGACTTACGGTGGGGAAGGTCCTTTCATCTTAAAGCCTGTGTGGCAGGTGCTTAGAACTTCTAGAAAACAATATGGATATGTTCCTGTGTGACTTGGTCTGGGTGATTCCTGCTGTGGCAGGGAGATTGGACTGGATGATCTTTCAAGGTCCCTTCCAATCCCTAATGTTCTGTGGTTCTGACTTGGTCTAGGTGATCCTGCTGTGGCAGGGGGATTGGATTAGATGATCTTTTGAGGTCCCATCCAATCCCTAATGGTCTGTGGTTCTGTGGTTCTGACTTGGTCTAGGTGATCCTGCTGTGGCAGGGGGATTGGACTGGTTGATCTTTCGAGGTCCCTTCCAATCCCTAATGTTCTGTGATGAAGGTGTCTCCATTAGGTTAAAGCACACGAAGGTCATGGGCAAAAGGTCATGAGGCAGAAAGGCATCTGCATTAGGTTAACATACACCAAGGTCATGGACTGAAGATTGTGAAAATCACCTGACAATTCTCACAGAATCATAGAATCATTAGGGAGTGGAAGGCACCTGGAAAGATCATCTAGTCCAACCCCCATCTTCCAGTGTCACCTCCAATCGCAGCCTGCTGGTTGTTTATCAGATGGTTTAGGGCTGCAGAGAAAGTTCATCACGTTTCCTCATTGACTCCATACCTTTCACTGGCCCACCCTGCCTGTCCTCGCTCACACAGGACGTTATCACCTCACACTGAGAGGTGATAAGGTTGAGACAAGCACCTTTGTCACTTAAAAAACCCAAGTTGATAAACATAATTAAAGTCTCAGGTGAACTACGACCTGCAGGCTCATCTAGCCACAAAATCAGTTCTGTTTCCCTATACTGACAAAATATTAGGGATTGGAAGGGACCTTGAAAGATCATCCAGTCCAAGCCCCCTACCAGAGCAGGATCACCTAGATCCAGTCACACAGGAGCATGGCCAGGCGGGTTTTAAACATCTTCAGAGTAAGAGTCTCCACCCCCTCTGGGCAGCCCGTTCCAGTGCTCTGTTACCCTCACTGTGAAGAAGTTCCTTCTTATCCCAGAATCATGAAAAATGCTGTCAGACAACACAAGAAACAAACAAAAATGTTGCCTCTTACTGTCAGCAGTGAAGAAGGGAGCAATGTGGTGCGAAGCCTCATACTACAACTGATAGAGATCTGACCTAGTCTGGCTTCTTACACATGTGCTCCCAAACTACGGCACCACTTATGGCCACTCTTTCACAGAACCACAGAACATCAGGGATTGGAAGTGGCCTCAAAAGATCATCCAGTCCAATCCCCCTGCCACACAGAAGTAGCTAATCTTACCTGATACACTAAAAAAAGATTTCAAGGGATCACTATTAAATCCAAACAGAATTTACATGGCGTATCATGAGAGCAATTCCCAGAAGTCCAGAGAAAAATGACAGACACAGACATAATGAAGCTGCATCATCTAATTGTTCACCACAGGCATTCAAAACATGCACCCTAGAAAGAATCATCCTTTTTTTCTTGAATGTATTTGATCACTGCCCTTCATTGTGCTTTTTTTGTGCTCTCAGGCACTCGTCACAGAACGTTCTTTTACTTGCCAGCAGTTTAAGGATGGGACAACTCCAGCAGAGAAAGAGCTTTTCACAGGACTCCTATGTCAACACCCAAACAGAATGAAAACATGGTTGGCAGCTTTTCACAAAGCCAAAAGCTACAAACTCAGGTGAAGCCTTTCCCTTTGGGATGACACCTCCACGGGTACAGAGCCAAAGCAGCTTTGAACAGCTTGGAAACAGCAAGGCTTGTTCTGGGTGCTGCTGGAGTGCCGCCTCTGTCCCCGCTGAGCACGAGCTGAATGCAAGCATCCTGGTGCTTCTGAGGCCTTCTTCAAAATGCTCCTGAAACAGCTGTGCTAAGACGCGTTTTAAAACAAAGATAATGCAAGAAGGGGAGTCGGGGACCCCGTGAGGGCATTCTGAATAATTAAATTGCAGCGTTTATCAGTCATGCAGGATGCTGGCTAATCAGCTCCAAAGGCACTGCTAAGCACGACGTGACGTTGAACGGCATTAGCAAAAGCTGCAGGCAGGGAATTTCTGGGCTTGCCTTGTAGTCTTATCAAAACCAGGGATGCCTGGAACCAATTGCAGACCACGAACCAATACCAGCTGCTATTTGTCTAAGCCTTTTAAACGACGATAATTCCTCCTGAAGATTTATATTATTGAAGACTAAACAGGGAAGCTCACAAATAAAAAAGCAGCAGCTTCAAAGCACAGTATGACCTAGTCCACAAAGTTAATTTACAGCCCACAGACTAGCTGCCGCGATCCTTATTCTGCTGTTGTGTGAGGCAAATCTCTGCCCCACGTGGGGGGATTGCCCCAAGAGGCTCAAGGACTTAACTTCATCAGGCCCACACGAAACGGCCCTTTCGAAATCTGCTCAAAAGCAAACGGGAAAAGGTGGTGGCTGCACCAGACAGCCGCGAGAACAGGAATGGGGAGCAAAAGCCAACAACAACATGAAGCAAGTCCACAAAGAGATAAGAGATACGGCCTGACGTAGGGCACACCAGGACAAGTGAGCTCACGTGAAACGCTCCCCGCGTGACCAGACTGGCTGTTGTGCCTGCCTGCTCCACCAGCTGCAGCGCCCAGGGCATCAAAACCATCCTCTCAGTCACGGTTTCCACACCTCTCTGAGAATTTCTAGGAAAAGCAGAAAAGGTTTTTCCAAGAGGAGAGGAGGGTATGCCATCCTCAGTACAGACAAACGTCAGGCAAGGAAGTCTAACATCAGTGGCAGCATGACAGTGCCTGGGAGAAGAGCAAGGAGGGGCCCCCCAAAAAAATGGATTCACCCCACTAGGAACCCAGAATGGTAGAGAGGAAACGGAGGCTGTGGCAGAGGTAGGAGAGAAATTTGGGTAGCCTTAGGAATTAGAGCCATAAATTAGTTAACCTGGGACACGAGGAAAACTCACGCACGAAAGGCCGGTGCAGGGACAAGACAGTAATTATGTGGGGAGTGCTCAGTGAGGGGACCAGCTTTTGCACTGAAGATTTAGCTCACAGACTAGAACATTAGGGATTGGAAGGGATCTCAAAAGATCATCTAGTCCAATCCCCCTGCCACAGCAGGACCACCTGCACCAAGTGACACAGGAACATGTCCAGGCGGGTTTTAAATGTCTCCAGAGAAGCAGACTCCACAACCCCCCTGGCCAGCCCGTTCCAGTGCTCTGTCACCCTCACGGTGAAGAAGTTCCTTCTCATGTTCAGGAATGAGCTTTGCAGAGTTAACACACAAAGGAACATCATGGCACTTTTGGCAGGAGTTTAGCAGTAATGATAATTTTCAGAACAGAAGCAGCCAATTCTCCTCCAGATTAGTGCAAAATCTACCCAGACACTAAGAAATAACTGTAAATTAATCCCAGTTTACACCACACAAACATATGAGCTAAAGGAAGATGTCTCTCTGAACTCTACAGTCTTGCTAGGTTTTCTATAAGGAAACCCTGAAGCGGAAGCTTGGAAAGGCAAGAGGTGAAGACATTCAGATCAGATGATACCTATCAGTCATTTCCAGCCGCAGGTGACATGGGCATCCACATTTCCTACAGATCACACAGTTCTCTCTGCATCTCCACTTAGATTTGTTAAGGTTGGAAGAGACCGCCAAGATCAAGTCCTGTCGTCAACCCACCAGCTTTCTACTTGGCACTCAATTCGGCAGCACAAAAGATGTACAGGGAGGAGGACCTTTGCTCTGTGCTGAAGCTTTCAGAACACTACTTACACCACACGAGCTCCTCGCTGACTCAATTCACTGTCTACAGCAGGAAAAAAAAACCTCAACGTTTTCCCATACACAACATCTTCCCCCCAGATGGAACGTGTCTCTGCAAGCTGACGTAAGGAACTTTATGGATTTAAAAGAAGCTTTTGCTGCTGTTTTATATGAACAGCTTCTCAACCACATGACAAACACCACCGAACACTCTGCATTCCAGTCCCCAGTTCTCAGACATAATTCATATTGTACCCATCTGAATAAATGAGTCACTTGGTTTCTGGGGACAAGGAAAAGATTTTTTATTGTCATTGCTTCCTAGAGCAAACTCAGAAAGGCAAAACCATCACTCTCCCAGAAATTTCATTGCTTTAAAGGACACTAGAGAGATGCTTTCATAACTTTAACTCAAAACATAACAAAAAAAGGAACATAATGATCCGCAATTAGCAACACCCTTCGTTCTGCCTACAATGACTTGAAAAATGGTTTCACAGAGTCACAGAACATTAGGGATTGGAAGGGACCTCAAAAGATCATCTAGTTCCATCCCCCTGCCAAGAGCAGGAAGGAAGGGAAGAAAGGTACTAAGGGATTTAATGACTCCTCAGAGTAAACAGAGCACCTAAACCCTTTATTTGTTTGAAGCAACAAATGAACTAACTTTTAGTTCAAGGACACAGACACACATTTCCATCAAAAGGATCTCCAAACACATGTCTGTTCTTCTCATTAATACCTCATCACTTCAGTGCCTGCAAGTACAGGGTTCACAAACCATCTGATAAGTAAAATATGAATCACATCAGACACCTCTGAATATCGTGGAAAACACTAATATACCAACAAATTAAACTTTTAGGAGAAAAACCTGGAGTGTTTTCAAGCAATTATCATTCATACGATTGTTCCAAAGTAGGACATCAGAATAGATTTTATGTAGTAAGTACAGACAGAAGTACACCCACAGCTGCAGTACTCTTACTGCGAGGTAGACTTCCCTCCTCATTCAAACTACTTCTACAGGGATGGACAGCAGCACTTTGGGCTAAATATGCAAGACTTGGTTTTAAAAAAGCTCCGGATAAACGCTACCAACCCCCTTCACTAACTTCAGCAGCAGTTCAACAGGCTCCACATTCACAGAATCACAGAACATTAGGGACTGGAAGGGACCTCAAAACATCATCCAGTCCAAACCCCCTGCCACAGCAGGATCACCTAGACCAAGTCACACAGGAATATCTCCAGCTGAGTTTTAAATGTCTCCAGAGAAGGAGACTCCACAACACACCTGGGCAGCCTCGCCAGGGCTCTGTCACCCTCAACAGGAAGAAGTTCCTTCTCATATTGATGTGGAACCTCCTCTGTTCCAGCTCACAACCACTGCCCCTTGTCCCATCACTAGATGCCACTGAGCAGAGCCTGGCTCCATCCTCCTGACACCCACCCTTCACATA
>JAOXOE010033032.1:0-10534 GCA_028565055.1 Phoeniculus purpureus
GCTTCTTCAAATACATTGCAGGTAAAACTAAAACTAGAGGCAATGTAGGCCCCCTGCTGAATGAGGTGGATGCCCTGAAGACAGAGGATATAGTGAAAACAGAGATACTGAACACCTTCTTTGCCTCTGTCTATTCTTCTGGGCGCTATCTTGATATCAAACCCCAGGCCACTGAGGCTCCAGAGGAAGGTGAGACAAGAGAGGAGACTGCCTTGGTTGATGAGGACTGGGTTAGGGGTAAGTTCAGCAAACTGTATGTGCATAAATCCATGGGCCCTGATGCAATGCACCCACAAGTGCCAAGGGAGATGGCAGAAGTCATTGCTAGGCTACTCTCCATCACCTATTCCAAGTCCTGGGGATCAGGGGAGGTGTCAACTGGAGGGTAGCAAATGTCACTCCAATCTTCAAAAAGGGTAAGAAGGAGGACCCAAGTAACTATAGACTGGTCAGCCTCACCTCTGTCCCAGGAAAGCTGATGGAACAATTTTTTCTGGACGCTGTCTCTAGGCACATCAAGGACAGGAGCGTCATTAGGGACAGTCAGCATGGCTTCACCAAGGGGAAGTCATGCTTTTCCAACCTGATAGCCTTTTATGAGAGCATGATCAGGTGGATAGATGATGGCAGAGCAGTGAATGTGCTCTATCATGACTTCAGGGAGACATTTGACACAGTCTCACATAGAATCCTCGCAGCCAAACTGTGGCAGTTTGGACTGGATGATTGGGTAGAGAGGTGGGTGGTGAACTGGCTGCAGGATAGAAACCAGAGAGTGGTGGTCAATCAGGCAGAGTCTAGTTGGAGGCCTGTATCTAGTGGAGTCCCTCAAGGGTCGGTACTGGGACCAATTCCAGTCAACATATTCATTAATGACTTGGATGAGGGATTAGAGAGCACTGTCAGCAAGTTTGCTGATGACACAAAGCTGGGTGCTATGGTTCCATGTCATCTCCTGTCCCTTGCCCAAAGTCAGGATACAACTCTCTGGACACAAGTGGGGGTCCCTGAGTATCACGATACAATAATAAATTAAGTCATCTTGTTCACCTATAATTCTGTGTTTGCAACCCTGCTCTTCCTACTAGAGGGACAACAAAATGGAGAACATCTGCCACATCTCGTCTCTCCTGTTTTCAATGCTAAAGAGCAGTGGTGTCACTTGCATTTCTGAAAAATCTTGCAAGTCACGCAAATTCCTTTTACCACAGGTTTGATTCCATAGATCCTGCTCAGTTCCATGTGTCTACCAGTAGCAATGAGGCAACTGCCTTCCTAAGGAAATAGCTTTCCGTGACTAGCTCTTGTGAATGTCTGTCTCTAGTCCCAAACACCCCAATTTTGCCTAGAGTGATTTATCTTCACTGTGGGACTTTGGTGGTAGTCTCATTTTAGTTCTATCATTCCATGTAAATGTGTGTCTTCTTTATCCTTCAGTAGATATATTTCTGCTTATCCATTTTGCGAACCCGTTAATGATGCTAAAAAGACATCTTTTCTTCTGTTAATTTATTTTGCATCATTATTCCAAGTAGATATTGCACTGAGTTAAGTATAGGACATTACTGACTAGAACTTTCCTAGTAGTCAGTTGACAGCTCTGTTGCAAACGTGTAAAATGCCTTGCTTGGCTCAGTATTTTCCTTCTTCTGTCCGTTTTCTGTTCCTGACTGCATAGCCTGCCTCAGATCTAGTGCTGGGAAGCTGGTGCATCCAGAAGCTTTAGCTGAACTTGTCTGCATATTAACAGAACCAGCAGAAATTTTAGCCTTCATTGTTTCCTTCAAACCATTCATTCAAACCATTCAAATCACAGATGTTTTTTCTGTCTACTGCTGAAGTGCCATAAAGCAGACATGGCTATGCACAACAGGGTTGATTGCTGGGAACCTGGCTGCTGCACTGGATTTTCCTAAGGTTTCCATTTCAGTGGGGTAGTGGTTTGTCCCAAAGCACTGTCCTTAAAATGGTAGTGGTCTAACTAACCATGGCATTTCCACTACAAATCTATGACACAGCTCTACTTTGAAAGGTTTCCTGCATGCAATCCCGTCAATTATAACAAACAAAATGCCTTCCTCCTTTTTTTTTACATTTTTGTTATCAAATATTTAACATTGAAAATAGCTGAAAAATTCCCCTCACCTGCAGCTCATTATCCAGTATCTCATATAGGGACCTGCATTTCTCTCAGGAACATATTTTCTCTTTTAACAAATTGCGTCTGGAATGGGAAGAAACTTCTAGCTATAAAGATGACTCTCTTTCCTTCCTGCTCATTCTTGTGTGCTCTGCATATCACTGTCTGTCTCATCTTTTTGAAGGCTTACTGCCTTCCTTTTGAAGTTGTTTTTGTTCTTTGAACAATGCAGGAGTCTACTACTTCTTTTTGAATCTCTCTTTGGTGAGTTAGCTTTCAGCAGGTATTTTGTGTGAAATAACAGCACATGACTAAGCTAATATGTGATGAAGAAAACGGTCCTTGCTGATAATGTTTTTGATCTATTTTCTTTTGTCTTGTTTTTTCCTTATTCAAATCATTCTCACAATCAATGATTGGTAGTTTTGATACTGGCATTCCTCTCCCTCTTTCAGCCTGCTATACCATATCACTCATTTGTCAGTCTAGAGTTACTATGCTCTTAACTGTTATCCATGGGATATTAGTTATTCCATGCAATCGTCTCTCTCTCTCCAGGTATCTAAGTCCCATGAAAGATTTACTTGTCACATTTGACTTGTTCCTTAAGTCTATCCTAGCTACCAAAACACAACTGGCATCTCTGCCTGCCAGTTCTGACAAAGGAGATTTTTCCATGTAAAAATTGCCTCTTCCAGATCCTTCCTTGCAGCCTTTTATTTTCTAGTTGTCTTTTCTTGCTTCTGGCTTTGCATTCCTGCTTCTGCTGCCATTACTTACATTGCTGCTCAGCATCTGGTCTCACGCAGGCCCCTTCTGCATCTGTGTTCTGTGCCATCTTGCGGTATTACATCTGCTTCAACAGTGACTATGCATCATCTTCTCTGTACCTGTTACACATCCTGCTCTCAGTGAAATTCAGCAAAGTGATCATTTTAGAGTCAATGCACTCTAGTGATTTGCCAAAGGCTCCAGGTTACAAGTCTTCCACCTAGATTTCCTCAGTATATTCTCTGAAGATTTGGAGGAAATTAAGAAAGGCCACTTCATTATCCAGGAGCTCTCTGAAAGTCAGGTGGATATGAGCAAATGCCTCAAAGGTGTTGTCAAGAAGAGAGGCTGATCCTGGAGAAGGCAGCAATGTGATTAATGTTTACATCAGTCAACAGCTGATGAAAAGCATGAGTGAGTTGACCTGAGGTCAAATCTGCAAGAATGGTTATCAGACTTCAATTGCCTTATAAATCTGTGCTGTATAACCTTCACCATCATCTTCAAGATAAACACACTATCACTGTTCACAACCATGTTTCTTGCCCATCACTGGGCTCAGCTCTCATCTGCAACTATGCTGTGGCACGTACCTGCATGATTCGCATGTAATTCCCTGATCCATGGAAACTCTATCTGCTAAAGTCTTTCTCGACATCTAACTTTAGATCTGAGATGTGGTCTGCTACTTTTCATAGAAAAAGATTTGCCTATAGCAGGCAAGAGAAAACTACAATGAGCAATGGAGAATCTGAGAATTATTTTTACTTTTAGTATTGATCTTCTTTACTCTCTAGGGAAATATCATGGCTGTATAAAAGAATGTGGCTTTTTCTAGACTAGATGCCACCTTCGCTAAAGAAAAGCCTTTTTAAAAGAATCAGTTTGAAGACAGAGCTTTTCCACACAAGCGATGTAAGTCACAGAAACAAACAGGAGTACAGACAGTTCAGTGACATCAAATTGCAGCTCCTAAATTCTGTGCAGGCCAGTGTCCCTAACAGTAGCAAAGACACTATGGGGAGTTGCCATCTGTGTGTTTCAGATACTACAGAGCAGCCATCATCATCCTGCTCAGATTCTCTTACAAATAGGTTCATTCAGAGAAGTTGTGAATCTGATTCTGAGTGATTCGGAAACTCATTTAAGCACCAAAATGATAGAAGCCAGAGAGTAGTGGTCAATGAGGCACTGTCTAGTTGGAGGTCCATATCTAGTGGAGTCCCCCAAGGGTCAGTACTGGGACCGGTACTATTCAGTCTATTAATTGGTGACTTGGATGAGGCATTAGAGGCCACTGTCAGCAAGTCTGTTGATGACACAAAGCTGAGAGGAGTGGCTGACACCCCAGCAGACTGTGCTGCCATTCAGCGGGAGCTAGACAGGCTGGAGAGCTGAGCAGGGAGAAATTTAATGAAATATAACAAGGGCAAGTGTAGTGTCTTGCATCTGTGCAGGAACAAGCCCAGGTTGGGGACTGACCTGTTGGAGAGAAAAAGGGACCTGGGGTCTTGGTGAACAGCAGGATGGCCATGAGACAGCAATGTGCCCTTGTAGCCAAGAAAAATGGCATCTTGGGGTATATCAATAGGTGGGGGGTTAGAACATCCAAGGAGGTTCTCCTCACCCTGTGTTCTGCCCTGCTGAGACCACATCTGGAATACTGTGTCCAGTTGTGGGCCTCTCAATTCAAGAAGGACACAGAGCTGCTGGAGACTGTCTAGCACAGAGCCACAAAGATGATGGAGTAGAACACTTCCCTTATGAGGAAGGGCTGAGGGAGCAGGGTCTCTTTAGCTTGACTAAAAGGAGACTGAGGGATGACCTCATTAATGTCTACAAATACATGAAGTGTGGGTGTCAGGAGGATGGAGCCAGGCTCTTCACAATGTCATCTAATGATAGGAGAAGAGGCAATGGGTGCAAGCTGAAACATAGGAAGATCCATATGAATATGAGAAGGAACTTCTTCCTAGTGAGGGTGACAGAGCACTGGAAGGGGCCGACCAGGGTGGTTGTGGAATCTCCTTTTCTGGAGACATTTAAAACCTACCTGGATATGTTCCTGTGCAACTTGGTCTAGGTGATCCTGATCTGGCAGGAGGATTGGACTAGTTGAACTTTTGAGGTCACTTCCAATCCCTAATGTTCTGTGATTCTGTAATCTCTCTCAGTCTTTGTGTTGGGGTTTTTACGTGGGGTGAATTACAAGTGTCTTCTGATATTCCCAAATTGAGTTAACTTTCTTTGGCTTTGCCTGCGACTTTCTTAAGTGGTTTTTGAACCCTCCTTGTTACGTTTTTTATCTTAGCCCACCTAGCATATTGACTAAACTAGTTACAGAATCCCACAAAATCCATTGAGGCTGGAAAAGAACTGTGAGCTCATCCAGCCCAGCCCATGAACTAACGCCACCACATCAGCCAGACCAGGGCACTAAGGGCCACAGCCAGTCTGTCCTGAAACACCTCCAGGGATGGGAACTCCACCACTGCCCTGGGCAATCCATTCCAGGCTCTCATAACCCTTTACGTGAGGAAGGGCTTCCTAACATCCAATACAAACTTTCCCTGGTGCTGCTTCAAGCCCTGCCCTCTTGTCCTATCAATAGTTCTCTGGGAGAAGATCAGATCTAATCAACTGATCAACCAGTGAAAGATGTTAATGTAAGATATATGTTAGATTAAAATATTTACCTTTGAATTTCTTACCCAGGTATTGAAGGTATCAAGGCATCACACTCCACCACTTGTCTGATATCACACCTCCAATTTTATGTCTTCTGTTACTCATAATATATATTCAATACTGGGGAGATAAATATATATATATATGTTCTAATATGATGCAGAAATAGGATCTTAGATTTTCAGATCAGAAACCTCTACAGTATCAGTTCCAAGTAAATATAAAATTACTGAATTCTACAGAAAGTCTAATATGAAATTAATCACTCCTACTTTGGCTTTTCAGCAAGCAGATATAATGGATCAAAATTGGTATCAGTAATCACAGTAGGATTCACATGAATTTAATTGTTGAAGTATGTAGTGGTAAACTTCAGAAAAATTTAACCACTAAATTTATGCTAATTTTAAAAATTTGTTTGATTAAAAAACGTCTGGTGAACTTTTTTAAATGCCTTATGTTTTAAAGTTAAATATGTATTTAAGATTTTTTTTAATACAGTTGTTTTTAAAAATACAGTCTATAGGAGAAGCATAATATTGAACCTTACAAGTCCTATGTTGTGAAACGGCAGTCAATTACTATCTTTGGTTAGTTAAAATTAGACCTAGACAGACCAAAATATTTTCTAATTTACAGTTCTGCTTCTTAAACCATTATTTGTGAACAAAAAGAAATGTATAGTTTAATTAACAGGGAAGAGAGCTGTTCAGTTTGGCCCTGTATTTCATCTTGTGTCAAATAACGTTTCTAATCCTGCATTAATTTACTGCCAACCATGACTAGCACAGTTCAAAGGCAAAAATTAATATTTCCACAGCTTAGCTATGCACAGTTATCTACACTCCTATCTTTTAATCTTGATTTCCACCCACGCCTCAGCTCCACAAGCAAGAGGATTAAGAAAATAGGATAGTGAATGTATTACTATCCCTGTACTCTAATGTGTTTGGAAGATACTGAAGGATAAGACAGTATTTTAGCTAGCCTTAGCCTATTCCAAAGTATCCTTTTCAAGTGACATTTAAATGTCCCACTACATGTGCTATTATTTTGTCCTTCCCTGGTCCTTGACAGCAATGGGAAATGGCTTGTGAATTTTGGTACTCATCTTCAACAGAGGAAAGCAAGCTAACACGTAAGAACCAAGAAGGATTTTCCTCATACCTCCTCATGTCACTCCCCTCGGAGTAGTGCTTATGTGAGTTATCTCAGCTGGAAGTGGTATGAGTATAGGGTTAGGAAAATGTCACTACTGTTGCGGATGTCAGTGTAAATACTGGTTGTAATTTCACAGTTTCTTATTGGAAAGATACCGATCCGCTACACCTGCAGATGGTGTGTAGGCAGCAAAACCAGTGTGCTTTCTGGAATGGATGGCAGCCTGTTCAGTGGCCAGTCACCAATTTAGGAAAAGGGATGAAGTTTCCTTGGACTGGCAATGTAGTGAAGACAGATTGCCATTCTATATCCACTGGGCCAATTAAAGCACGCAGAGTACGAGAGACAGTAAGGTAAGATACCCAGCCACTGGTTGCTCTCAAGATTTTCTCTCTGAAGCACTATTTTTCTGCAGGTTCATCCCTAGCTGGGAGAATGTGTCACCTCTAAGACTGCACCTGCAATAGCTGTATGCCATTAAATTTTCAGCATGTAACTCAACAATGCTTTATTGATGGAGGTAGTCTGGAAAAAAAATAAGATGACAATAAACTTTAATTCACTTCAGAATATGTTCTATTTTTACACCTTCATTCTTGGCAGTGACACAGTTGTGTCTTGCTACTGCTGCCTGTGCAGAGTTCAGAAGCTCAGTCTCATTAAATTTAATTATGGCTCCCTAAGATTTTTCTCCCTACTATTCCATTAGGTGAAACAATTACAGACAAATTCTTATTATTCTCTGATTCTTTCAAGTTCTCATTATACTGACACATATCTCTACTAGCAAGTAAAAAATTGACTTTTCTGCCTGTATGTTTCCTCAAAGAACAGATACAAAACTATTATTGATTCTGTATCTGAGTGACTGTGACCATGAGAATTAGATGGTATTTAGAAAAAGTGAAGAAGGAGGGACAAAGCTGGCTTGTAATGCACAATAAGTCTGGACTTCATTTTGTGATTGTTTTATTTGGACACATGACCAATGTGGCAGCTTAGAAGAACTGGAGGAGACAGAATCACAGAATTATTGAGGCTTGAATAGACCTCTGAGCTCAGCCAGCTCAGCCCATAATCTAACATGTCAGCCAAACCCAAGCACTAAGGGCCACAGCCAGGCTGTCCTTAAATATCTTCAGGGATGGGGACTTCACCACTGACCAGGGCAGTCTATTCCAGGGTCTGATCACCCTTTCTGTGAGGAAGGGCTTCCTAACATCCAACCTAACCCTCCCCTGGCAGCTTCAGGCACTGTCCTCTTGTCCTGGCACTGGTTGCCTGGGATAAGACCCCAACCCCTACCTGACTACAGGCTCCCTTCAGGCAGTTGTAGAGAGGGAGAAGGTGCCCCCTGAGTCACCCCCGGCTCGCTCAGCCTCTCCTCGTCAGAGTTTCCCTCTAGCCCCTTCCCCAGCCTCGTTGCTCCTCTGGACCTGCTCCAGCCCCTCCATCTCATTCTTGAAGCAAGAGGCCCAGAACTGCCCCCAGTACTCAAAGGGAGGCCTCCCCAGTGCCAGGCACTCTCTATTTGAGTGTTCTTAACTCACAAAGTAAAAGGGACGGTGCCATTATTTCACTGACGATTTGGGCTAAGTCATATCACCTCAGAAAGGATGGTTTACTGCAGGTACATTTGCGGTTAAATGTTGGTGCTTAGTGTCCTTTGCTGTGCCACAACTTTGATTTCAAGCTCCTGCTTCAAAAGGTTCTGTGTTTTATCTGCCAGACTCTTGAAGATGTTTCAGGTCCTACCAGCCATTTTGAATTGCACTAAGTAGTTATATTCTGTTGGCTAAACTAAAGCTTCAGAAGCACACGTGGCTGGCAGGCAGTGACTTAGCACACCAAACCTTATTCCCTTCAAAGCACATTGGAGAAACATGTTTTGTTTATACAAATCTCTCGTTATTTTTGGTACCTCTGTTTTGTTATGTAACACATTTATTTATTTCTGAGTTGGAAAAAAGAATACTGCAAATAAAGCTTAAAGATTTAACATCCTCAGAATATCCATGTTGATAATTTTTGAAGTTTCTCAGTGTACTCTGAAGTCTTTTCCAGTAAGTTCCTTGGATATTTCACCTATTTTTAAGCCATTCTAATGCATTGTCTCCAAAGTAAAAACGACCTGTTTGTGCTCTACTCTTAACCACAGCATGCAGGATGTTGGATCTGATGATAATCACCTAAAAATAGGCATATTGTGTCAGAACTGAGATGCAGCTATTCCACTATTCTACCTCTGACAGTGACCAACAGTGAGGATCTGGGAGGCCAGCAAATACTGATAATTCCAAAAAATTCTGTCCTTGCCTCCAGCAGTTTATGACTCAGTGACTTCCATAAACAGACATCTGTCCTTGTGAACAGTAGCTTGGGCAGATTCTTCATCCTGTATGAAAATTGATCCTTTCAATTTCTTTTCAATTTGCCACTTTTTAGGCTTTAGGTTCATTTACAGTAGGTGGTTTGTGTTTGTACTGGGGGAGACAGAAACCAGCTAATCCCCCTCTATCTTCCTTAGGACACCTATGGATTATAGATTTCATTAATACCCTTCTAGATTCTGCAGGTCGAAAGAGCCTATCATGAGTGTAGATCCTGTTCTCCAGACTTCTGATGCCCCCTTTTGATTTTCTGAAACCCTCTATTTCTCCTTTTTTTTTTTAGATAAAAACTGGAAAGAATGAGAATATGAGAATGTTATGCCTTGCAGAGATGTGGACATACTGTGGAGCTGTACAGTGGCACAATGATTTTCTGTATTTTATTATTTGTCTGTGATTCTGAATATTGTTTGATTTGTTGTCATTGCTTATCTTTAAGCTAATATTTCCACAGAATTGTATACTATAACCCCAAGTCTTTTTTACATCTATTTATCTTGAATGCCATCTGTCTTTTTATGGGTTCATTAATCAGCAGTGGAATATCTTCCAGAAGCCATCAGCTGTCCCATCTTTTCTACTACCAATTAAATAGGATTGTCAGCAAACTTTGCTAACTCATTATTTACATCCCTTTCCCAGGGCAGACACTGAGAAACTCCACTGCTGACCTACCTATACTGTAAGTCTGATTGCTTACTGCTCTCTCCTTTTTTCTACAATCAGCAAATTATTCTACCATAGAGAGAACTTCCATTGATACCACCACAGCTTGATTTTGATAGGAGTATTTAGTGAGTTTTCTCAATGCCTTTCTTTGACTTTATTATCAAACCTTTTGATGTCCAAATGAGTACATTTAGTAAATCCACATATTTTTTGATCCTTCACAGTAACACAGTAGGTATATAAGGTATGAGTGCTTTACAAAAAGCTACGATGGCACTCACCCACTATTTCTCTGTGTCTATTAATTCTATTCTTTGACGGTGGTTCTTCTGGATGTTATACTAGTAATCTAGAGTTTCTTGAGTCTTCCTTAAAACATCAGTTTACTTCAAACTAACAATCTTACAGTTCTCTGGAGCTTTTGTACTTCAAATGTATTGATGGTATCTAGCTCAGACAGTTTGCTACACTTACATATCAAAATGAATGTATATTTTTGTTATGAAAAGACTATTAAGCTATGTAAGATAGGATCGGACCTTAGATTCTCTTTGTTGCTTCACTTTTACAGCAATTACAGTACTTCTGTGAGGAAATAACATCCACAATCCATCTTTTTTTTTTTAACAAGGCCAAGGGCCGGGTCATGCACTTTGGTCACAACAACCCCCAGCAACGCTACAGGCTTGGAGAAGAGTGGCTGGAGAGCTGCCTG
>JAOXOE010033033.1:0-10534 GCA_028565055.1 Phoeniculus purpureus
GGCTCATGTTGAGCTTCTCATCCACAAGCACCCCCAAGTCCCTCTCCTCAGGGCTACTCTCCAGCCAGTCGCTGCCCTGCCTGTAGTTGTACCTAGTACTGCCTCGACCCAGATGAAGGACCTTACACGTGGTCTTGTTGAACTCCATGAGGTTGGCTTGTGCCCACCTCTCCAGCCTCTCCAGCTCCCTCTGGATGGCATCCCTGCCCTCCAGCGTGTCTGCTGCACCACACAGTTTGGTGTCGTCAGCAAACTTGCTGAGGGTGCACCAATGCCTCTGTCCATGTCACCGACAAAGATGTTGAACAAGACTGTTCCCAGGACTGATCCCTGAGGGACTCTGCTTGTCGCTGGCCTCCACTTGGGCATGGACCCATTGACAACCACTCTTTGGGTGCAGCCATCAAGCCATTTCTTTACCCACCTAGTGGTCCACCCATCAAACCATGTTCCACCAGAGTCAAAGACTTTGCTCAGGTCCAGGTAAATGACATCAGCCGCTTGCCCCTCATCCATTAATGTTGTGACCTGTTCTTAGAAGGCCATCAGGTTTGTCAGGCAGGATTTACCCTTGGTGAATTTGTACTGATTGTACCCCATCACGTCTTCACTATTCTCCTGTCTCAGTAGTGCCTCCAGGAGGATCTGCTCCACAATCTTACTGGGCAGAGGTGAGACTGATTGGTCTGTAGTACCCCACAGAATATTAGGGATTGGAAGGGACCTTGAAAGATCATCTAGTCCAATCTGCCTGCCAGAACAGGATCACCTAGTCCAAGTTACACAGGAACATATCCAGGCATTGTTTAAGCTACCACAACAACAGAATTGCATAGAATGTAGAAAACGTATGGAAATGTTGTCATGACTCAGCATTCCTGTGTTTTAAACCCCAAATGGCTAATTAGTATGTACTACCCCGTTTGTCATCCCTGCTGCCTAAGCTTTTTAATGACTAGCTTCTTTAAATGATTTTCTTACTTTTTGTCTTAAAGAATTTCTCATCACTCAGGCTACAAATCTTCAGTGTTAGTAAAGCAATCACACTTGACGTTAACGCTAATTACTTTTTTAGAATTTCATAAAAAAGAGAAAAAATTGATAACTGAAAAAAATATTTTATTTTCAGTAATTTTACTCAAATGAGCAGTTTACAAACACCCACAATTTATTTACCTTGTTGAGAAAAAGAAGAAATTATTTCTCTTTATTAAAGCATATCTGGTTGAGATGCATCACTTTTCCACAAATTTTGAGGTTGATGTCAAAGAGACTGAAATTAGTGCCTTCTCAACTGCTTAGTTACATGATTGACAAAGTAGTCTGAATATTGGATTGGAGTTTAGAATGTTAATCAATTCTTATTTGTCTTAGTAACCTTAAGCTGTCTTCAGGTCTTGAAATATCCAAACATGAATGAAAAATCTCACAGAAGTTAGGTTTTTTCCCCAATAGAACATAGCATTTTTTTAAGCTACTTTTTGATGTTTTCAGGTCAACCTAGGCTACAAACAAAACAAAAAACACTTACTAATATACTTAAAGATGCAATAAATTCCATGAGAGTCCTTTTATTTTTCATGGTTTAAAAAGACATGAAATAATGTTCTGAGACAATGAATCAACATTTCTGTAGATATCAATACAACACATTTACAAAATACTAGTTGAATGGTAGTGACACTCATCATTTATGATTAGATATCACCCGGAGATGACAACTAAACAGCACCAGCACACTGAATTTTAAAATGATATTATTAATCAATGTCCATTAAAAAAAAAACAACCAAACAACAGTTACACCAGTTACAAACCCATTCTGTAGCATTTAACAACAAAAAAATGCCCAACTTTTTATTTTGCTGTAGGAAAGTGTAAAGAAAATTTTAAAAAATGAAATGTGTACTCTATAATGATCAGATCTGTTAATGTGTTTTAAAAATCCATCTCTCTGCTATTGTCATGCATTTTTTATCAAATAAGGCCTGATGTTAGCTTCAGGAAAAGTAGATCTGTGATTTCTCCCCCCCACCTCCCTCCTTTTCATATGTTGTGCTGTGGAATAGAAAGGAAATTGGAGTCTATTTCTAAAATTTTTTGAAAGTTCAGTTACAGAAATTCGAAGTGGATGCTCTATGTCATTGAGCCTGAGGTGTTTCTCAGAAGCGTTTTAATATATGTGGCATTATGCATCTCATAAGAGAAATACATTGTCTCTAGTTTTCCATCTACTGAATTTCTACTGTTTAGGTATTCCCTCCTGGTCAGTCTAGACTGCCAGAGTTACTCATTGTATAATCAGGTAGAGTTTCATTAGTGTGTCTGAAAATTCTTATGTGACAGAATTTCCAACTGCATTTCTAAAGCAATGTCTGCTTAGAGTCAGAAAGAAATTTTAAAAAAATGTATAAATAGTTGCAGTCTGTATTTATTCATACTATTATAAAATAACCTTCCTTCCAAATCATGGATTCTTCTTATATCTCTCTAAATATTATAGTTTGGCTTGAGGAATCATAGAGTAATTAAGGATTGGAAGGGATCTTGAAAGATCATCTAGTCCAAACCCCCTGACACAGCACAATCACCTAGACAAAGACAGACAGGAACACATCCAGGCGAGTCTTAAACATCTCCAGAGAAGGAGACTCCACAACCCCTTCGGGCAGCTAGTTCCAATGCTCAATCACCCTCACTATGAAGAAGTTCCTTCTGATATTTATATGAAACCTCCTATGTTCCAGCTTACACCTATTCCCCTTGTCCTATCACCAAGTGACATCGAAAATAGCCCAGCTCCATCCTCCTGACACCCACTCTTCACGTATTTATAGACATTAATGAGGTCACCCCTCAGTCTCCTCTTCTCCAAGCTGAGGAGACTCAGCTCCCTCAGAGTTTCCTCATAAGGGAGGTGTCCTACTTCCTGCATCATCCTCATTGCTCTACGCTGGACACCCTCCAACAGCTCTATGTCCCTCTTGAACTGAGGGACCTAGAACTGGACACAAGACCCCAGATGTTTTCTCACTACTGCAGAGTAGAGGGGGAGAAAAACCTCTCTCGATGTGCTAACCACCCCTGTTCTGATCCACCCCAGGATGCTGTCGGCCCTCTTGGCCACAAGAGCACATTGCCAACTCATGGTCATCCTGCTGTCCACTAGGATCCCCAGGTCTCTTTCCCCTACACTGGTCTCCAACAGCTCAGTCCCCAACCTATACTGGTACCTGGGGTTGTGGCCCACATGCAAGACTCTACACTTACCCTTTGTATACTTCATTACATTTCTCCCTGTCCAGCTCTCCAGCCTGTTCATGTCTTGCTGAATGGCAGCACAGTTTGATGGGGTGTTGGTGACACCACCCAGCTTTGTGCCATCAGCAAACTTGCTGATAGTGTATCCTAATCCCTCATCCAAATCATTAATGAATAGATTGAATAGGACTGGTCCCAGTACAGACCCTTAGGGGACTCCACTAGATACAGACCTCCAACTAGACTCAGTTTCATTGACCACTACTCTCTGGCTTCTATCCTGCAGCCAGTTCACGATCCACCTCGCTACCCAATCATCCAGTCCACACTGCCTCAGTGTGGCTGCGAGGATGTTGTGGTAGACTGTGTGAAATGTCTTACTGAAGTCAAGATAGATCACATCCACTGTCCTGTCATCATCTATCCAGCTGGTTATGCCCTCATAAAAGGCTATCGGGTTGGTCAAGCTTGACTTCCCTTTGCTGAAGCCATGCTGACTGTCCCTAATGACCCTCCTGTCCTTGATGTGCCTGGAGAGAGCGTCCAGGTCAAATTGTTCCATCACCTTTCCTGGGATGGAAATGAGGCTGACCTGGGTCCTTCTTCTTACCCTTTTTGAAGATTGGAGTGACATTTGCTATAGATATTGGAAAGAGGAACTCAACTATTTTTTAAACAAAAATACTCTCTGATATAAGCAAAATGTTCTTGCCCTTTTATGAGACTACTTTGCTAACCTTCAAACCACATGTCATATGAAGTCCACAAAATGTATCAGTGGTTTTTTTGGGTTTGAGAGCCTTTTATGTAGGGGTAAGAAAATATTAAGCATGCTGTAAATTTCTAACTGAGGATTAACACAGATATAATCTTTAGCACGCTTTTTGAGCTGTTACAGAGTATTCATTCTTGTTTTTACATTGCAACAGTGCATTCTTCCATTGTTCCTGTGAAAGCTTGCAGTAGTGGTGTATTAAAACTGGATGTGAATTTTAAATGAGGTGTTTGCTTGAGCCTTGCAGCTAAACTTCTAAACAACATTCTTTGACTTTGCAGACTGGTCTCTTTTTGCCACACAAAGTGCTTTTGCTCATTTTTCAGGCTACCAAAGCAAGGTTCAAATAACATGTAGTATGAAGTTCTTTAAAGGTATCAGTCTCTCTCTCTCTACTGAGGCTCTGGTTTTTCATATGAAATCCATCCTGGGGCATGCCAAACGAGGCCTCTATAGAAGTTATTAAGGAAAATACAAAATTCCTTTAGTACAAAAAAATATGCCCCCACTCAGAGCAAAGTGCTCCTGTCTTGAAGGATGAGTGAAAAGCGGTAAGTTTCCCTGTCATCTTTTCTTCTTTTCCTTCCTAGAGAGAAGTATTGGCATTGTATTTTTCAGTGCATGAAGGACAGGGCCTTAATTATGCTAAGATGCAGCATACAAAACAACAAAACAAATGTCTGTACAGTAATTTTTCTCACTTTTCATGTGTGTTGTCGCTGTGTTGCCCTCAAGGTAAAGTACCTATACCTGATATGTAAGTAAAATTAACTGCAAAAATAGAGGAAAGAAAGACCACTTCTCTGTTCTTTTTAAGAGAGCTAATACTCTATTAAAAAATATCTTCCAGCAGATCTTCCTTCCTCACAAGTTTCTCAGGTGAGGTGTTGGAATTACTCCTTATGTCAGAGAATAACTGGAGTATGTCAAGCTCTGCCTTCAGGAAGATTGAGAATTTGTAGGTAAAGATCAAGGCGCAAGCCTGGGAAACACTGTTGTGGGTGTTTGTTACAGGACACCTGAGCAGGATGGGGAAGTTGATTAGGCCTACAGGCAGCTGAAGTAGCCTCAAAGTTATAGGTCTTGGTCCTTATAGGGGACTTCAACTACCCTGGTATCTGCTGCAAAGGCAGGCATCTGCAGTCCTGGGAGTTCTTCCAGTGGCTTAATGATAATGGTTTTACTCAGGTGGTGAAGGAATCAACAAAAAGAGGCATGCTGCTGGAGGTAGTACTGGCAAACAATGAGGAGACAGAGTATAGAATAGGTAGAGACACAGAGTAACAACCAAGATCACCAACCCTGCTCTTGCTGCAACCTCCTCTCAGTTGGTTGTAGAGAACAGCCTCCTTTTCCCCAGACTAAAGAGTCCCAGCTCCCTCAGTCACTCCTCGGAAGGTATGTTTTACAAACCCTTTATCAGCCTTGTTGCCTATCTTTTGACCTGCTCCAGCACCTCAATGTCCTTCCTGTACTGAGATGCCCAATACTGAAGACAGTACTTCAGATCTTCAGTACTACTGAAGACAGTACTAACCAGTGCTGAGTACAGGGGCAGGAATACTTCCTTAGTCCTACTGGTCACACAATTCCTGGTGTGAGTCAGGATATCATTGGCCTTCTTGGCCACTTGGGTACCTTGCTGGCTCGTATTCAGATGAGTGTCAATCAATACACCAAGGTCCTTTTCTGCCCAGCAGATTTCCAGACATTCTCTCCTAAGCCTGTAATATTGCCTGGGGGTTTTGTGACTAAAATGCAGGACATTATACTTGGTCTTATTGAAACTCATGCAATTGGCCTCAGCCCATCAATCCAGGTCATCCAGATCCCTGTGTAGACTCTTACTACCTTGCAGCAGATCAACCCTCCGACCCAACCTGGTGTCATCTGTGAACTTACTGAGGGTACATCATATCTCCTTACCAAGGTAATTGATAAAGATATTAAACAGAACTGGCCTTAGTACTGAGTACTGGGAGGCAGCATGTGTCCAACTGCCAACTGGATTTAACATAAATGACCACGGTGCAGGTCATCTTGTCATAGAACGAGATCAGGTTTGTCAAGCAGAGTCTGCCTTTCCTGAACCCTTGCTGACTGGACCTGATCACCTGATTGACTTTTAACTTCCCTAGCACCAAGGTGAGACTGGCAGGTCTGCAGTTACTGGCATCTTCTTTCTAGCCCTTCTTGAAGATTTGCCAGCCTCCAATCCGCTGGGACATCCCTGGTTAGTTAAGACTGCTGAAAGATAATGGAGAGTGTCTTGGCAACCACATCTGCCAACTCCCTCAGTACTCTAGGGTAATCTATCCACCCCCATAGACTTGTGAGCTTAAGAAGCAGGTCCATAACCATTTCATCACGGATTATGTAAAGCCTATTTTGTCTCCCATGCTTATTTTCCAGCTCAAGAGGCTGAGTGCCTGGGGAACAACTAGTTCTGCTATTAAAGACTGAGGCAAAGGAGGCATTAAGTACCTCAGCCTATTCCTTATTCTTAGTCACAGTGTTTCCCTCTGTATGGAATAAAGGATGGGGATTCCACTTAGCCCACCTCTTCCATATTTATGGAAACAATTTTTGTTGAACTTCGTCACAGTGACCAAGTTTATTTCAAGTTGGGCTTTGGTCTTTTTAATTTTGTCCCTGCACAGCTTTACTGTGTTTTTGTAGTGCTCACGAATTGCCTGTGCCCTCTTCCAAATACCATAAACTTTCTTTTAGTTCCTGACTTAAAGAAACAGCTCTGTTTAGCCAGGCCAGTCTCCTTGTTGTTGGCTCATCTTCCATGGCTTCAGGATAGTAAGCTCCTGCACCTTTAAAGTATCTTCCTTAAAGTACAGTCAGCCTTCCTGGGCTCCTTGAAGAAAGCTGGTAAAATAGGAATTTTTCAAGAATCTCAGAATAACATGAAAAAAACCCCCAAACCTCACAATAATTTTGAAGGTTATGTTGAAATGCAAAGAATTGAGTAATCCTATTTCCACTGCAGAAATACACTTATAGTTGATACTGGTACTAAAGGAACTGGGGCTGTAAGTCTGTAAAACCCTTGCTTCACAGAGCAGTATTTTAATGTTTTCCAGGTATTGTCTCAGTTCTGTGTAATAGTTGTGTTCCTGGAGTCAGGAATAGCCAAGTCATCACAGTCTAACTTTGGTAAAATAGGCTTAAATCAAAGGCACTGCATTTGCCGTAATGGTTTGTAGCAGTTATCTTAATCTACCTATGTCCAACACTTGATCCTTAAAAGAAAGACAATACTCCTCCTAAAAACCGTGTTATAGTTTTCATAAACTAATGATCTGATTCCTCCAAGAGCAAATGTGAAAGTCTGTACTTTTCAGTATATAAACTATGGAGGGAAAAATGACATTTATACCATTTTTCTCTGTCACATATATCTGTATTAGATATAGCAAATTATTTCAGCTGATGGGTTTACGTATTCTCTAAAAGCTATAGCTCCATCACTGATATCTAATGGAAGTATTTGCTGCATTCAGTAGTTTAGGTCTTCAAAGCAATGCATAAACATTTAATTTAATACCAAACCCACTAAAATGATAAATGAATAACAATGTACAAACTTGCACTTACAGGACTTAAAGGCCTTTCCCAGAATTGATGGAAACTTATGCTGGCTTTACATGTCATGCTGTTTATGCTGACTGACTTGTGCCTTGCAGGCAACACGTGGGTACATCTTCCCTGGTCAGATAAGCAGAGGTTATAAACCTCTGCTCTACTTCTTGTCATTATTTGCAGCCATTCCTTTTATCCCTGTAAATCACCAAACTTTTCACCCCATTAAGTAAGTTAGACATTCTATAAGGAAGTTTGCTGGCTCACGAACTGACAGCTGACAAAGCAAAAGCCAGAGCTTCACCTTTAAATTTTTTACTGCAGATTTTTTTACCCTGTTTCTTGCGGAGTCCTGCAAGGCTGCTGTCTTTTGTTTGACATTTCCAAGGTTTCTGGCTCCTGACATGCTTGATGTTCTCATGCTGAAGGGATCTAGTGTGAGATCTTAGAAGGAGCCTGCGGTTTATTTTCAGAAGATTCCCTGTGCAGAGCAAATAGTTTTCCAGAGCCTTAGAGAACTTGTTGCACCCTTCCAGTATCTAAAGAGGGCTACAGGACAATTTATGGGGACTTCTCACAAGTATGTAGTGATAGATTGAAGTGCAGTGGTTCCAAATTAGAGCAGAGTAGATTTAGATTGGATGTTAGAAGAAACTTCTTTACACTGTGGCTGGTGAAACTCTGGAACATGTTGCCCAGAGAGGTGGTAGAAGCCCCATCCCTGGAGATGTTCAAAGTCAGAGGCTCTGAACAAAATGCTCTGGTTAGAGATGTCCCTTCTTATTGTAGGGAGGTTGGACAACATGACCTTTAGACATCCATTCCAACAAAAAACATTCCATTGTTTTCTTCAACAAATCCTGGAGAACAGGAGAGGTGCCTAGGGACTGGAGACAAGCCAGTGTCACCCCAGTCTTCAAAAGTTTAAGAAGAAAAACTCAGTTGTCTGCAGACTGGTCAGCCTCATGTCCATTACTAGAAAGATAATAGAACCGCATGTTCTCTTGAGACGCCTGGCCCCTCTTCCACAGGCAATAAGGTTTTCTTTTCTTCCTGAACTCCAGCCAAAGTCCTCTGTTCAGACAGGCTAGTCTCTTTCCCTGCCAACTTGTTTTTTTGGCACACAGGGACAGCCTGTGCCTGTGCATTTAAGACCTCCTTCATGAAATATGTTCAGCATTCCTGGACTCCTATGCCCTTTGTGACTGCCTCCCAAGAGACATTGCAAATCAGCCAAAGCTTGCCCTCTGGAAGTCCAAAGTGGTAGTTCTTACTTCTCCAAGGATTGAAAACTGTAGCATTTCATGATCACTATACCAAGAGCATGGATCCTTCAACCTTTACTTCACCTACAAGTTCTTCTCTGTTAACAAGGAGCAGGTCCAGGAGGGCACCTTCCCTGATTAGTTCCCTCACCAGCTGTGCCACAAAGTTATCTTACACACACTCCAGGAACCTCCAAGACCAACATTGTATTTCCAGCATACATTCAGGAAGTAGAAATCTCCCATAAGAACAAAGGGTAGTGATCATGAAACCTCTCCCAGCTGCTTATAAAAAAAAATTCATCTGTTTCTTCATCCTGGTTGGGTGATCTATAAGAGATTCACAGTACGGTGTCAACCTTGCTTGCTTTTCCTCTTATTCTTACTCACAGTGACCCAACCCTATCATGAGCCTTGTTAATTTGTACAAGTTCATATGTCTTTATATCATAGAGGGCCACTCCACCACATCTTCTTCCTTCTCCATTCCTTCTGAAAAGTTGGTAGCCATTGATTTCATCACGCCAGTTGTGGTAGTCGTCCCTTCAGGTTTTTGTGATGGCAAGTATATCATAGTTTTCCTGTTGCACAATGGCCTTCAACTCCTCCTGTTTCTTGCCCATGCTGAGTACATTAGTGTAGATGCACTTCAGCTGTGCTAATTAACCTGTCAGATTTCTCCAGGAGAGAAGTCCTCCTTAGATGACCATTATCAGCCACTTTCACAACTTATAACCTCTCAAAACCCCTAGTGTTTTTGCTGCCACTTGAGTCATCATCCTCCACCCTCACTGAGACAGCAGACTGAAACTGAAAGTATTTATCAGTACATTGTTGTACAGCTGGCATGCCACACCTAGGATCCTCTCAGTAAAGCCTGGGTTCATCTCCAGCCCTTCAAAACTAGTTTAAAGCTCTGTTAATGAGCCCTGTGAATTCTTGTGCCGTGATCTTCCAGCCTGCCTTAGGAGCGGCCGGAAAGAGGAGTCTCGGCGGGGCTTGGCTTCCATTATTTAAGGCCAAGAGCTTCTAGGGAGCACGGTGAACAGGAACAGGCAAACAGGATGGTAACTGGGTTATAGAGAGGCAGTTTGTGTGGCAGTTTGTGCAGGCAGGACAAGCAGGTAGGGTTGCAGACACTGTTTTGTTTTGTTAGGTGGTGTTTCCTTCTTGCTTTCAATCTACTATCTACTACCCTTCCCCTTGTTAGCAATGGGTGGGGTTAAAGGATCGAGGGCTAAAACAGCTTCTACGAGGGATTCATTTATCCAAACAATTCCTCTGACAATGGATGTGGCTTTTCAGACTCCTGACTGTAGGGAATGCCTGAGTCTTGTGCCACTGCAGGAGGGCAGTGCCAATAACCTGCGTACGTTGTGAGCAGGTGAACGAACTGCTCTGCATGGTGGCTGAGTTGAGGGATGAGGTGCATAGGCTGAGGAGTATCCGAGAGTGTGAAAAGGAGATAGATTGGTGGAGTAGCACTCTCTCACCTCTTAGAGCTGCCCAGGAGTCAGAGGAGCCCGGTATTTCCTATCACCGGGAAGAAGGCACTCGGGAATTGGAAGAGATCGGGGCTTCCCCCCACAAGGAAGAAGGTAGGGCTCTCCCTGATGATGACGAATGGGAACAGGTTCCCATT
>JAOXOE010033034.1:0-10533 GCA_028565055.1 Phoeniculus purpureus
GGGGGGGGTGCGGGGAAGAGACACACGAGGCAAGACAGCAAGAGCTGTCACTTGTTTTAGTCAGAAATCAAGGCTGTTCATAGAAATAGGATGGAATCAACAGAGGGTGAAAAACTGAATCATTCCATCTGCCTGTCCTTGCCCTCCTCCCCTCAAGAGTAGTAATGACATGGCTGGACTCTAGAAAGCTGATAAATAGCTTCCAGTAAGCACTGCCAACTTGTGCTTCTGCAATGAGTCACTCAAAACCTGAACAATTTTACAGTAGATAAGAAAATGCAAGTTATCCAATCAGTTGTTCTAATTACTAACACGTGCAGTGACACATAAGAACATAGGTGATTAAAGTGGTGTTTAGTGGGACTGCAGGCTTTCACATTCCAGGTTGTGTTACTGATACCCATAGTCACGTACAGCTCATCATGAAGCTCATCCGAGAGCTGAGGACAGTTGGTTGTGGAAAATGTACAGGTCTACATGAAGGATAGACCCTAAACTTCACATCTATCCATTAGAGACTGTCTAGTTACAGAAGAGGTTAAATGCTAATATCTGTGACCTCTGTGAATTATCTTAGATGTGGGAAAACATCAGTAAAAAGGAAGTGTTTCTACACCACTGCCTTCCGTGCTTTTCTGCTCTGGCAGTATCTACCCTACTTGTCAGTTTAGTCTGAGCAGAAATTACTCCACTGGTCTTCACTCCACCTCCTCCAATGTCAATTGTGCCTTACTGAGAACAAAACTCTTAAATTTAAATGGCTCTTCTTATGTTTGGGTTTTTTTTCCTCAATTTCTTACAAATATAAATAAAATAATTGAAATTATCAGTTCACAGAATCACAGAACATTAGGGACTGGAAGGGACCTCAAAAGATCATCTACTCCAATCCCCCTGCCACAGTGGTTGTTTCTTTCTCATTTATTGTTGCTCTGTGGTACATCCCGTCTGGTCAACGAATGATTATTTATGCTGCTCTACATAACAAAATGCTAACTTCATTAGGTGATTACTTTCCAGAGATGAATCGTGGTTCCTAGCAATGCCTAAGGAATAATGCCCTGGTAGAAGACATACACGCAGTAGCTTATCTTCTGAAGTGTTTAATAGGCTCAGTTTCACTACAGCAAAAGCTGACATGAAAGAAAAAGTGATCATGCAATGAGAAGAAAAAGACCATAGAAGGAATAGGAGCCTGGTGTGTCTGGTGTGTATATTAGATGGTATTGAATTTGTTTCAACAACATTAATCCATTTCTGACACGTGAAGCATCATGCTATCAATAAAACTGCAATTACTGTTAATAATACCTCCTATTCCAAGAGAAACGTCCATTCAAACGACATGAGCATCATTATTGCCAATTTATATTTATTTATATATAAGTATATTTATATTTATTTATATATAAAATGACAAACTTAAGCGTTACTTAGAAGCCAAAATTTCAAAAGAAATTCCTCTCCACCTGGTGTTCCTCTCCAGAAGAGACTGCAGAATAAGCCTGTCTGCATGTCAGCTTCTGGCTGAAATTTCAGGACTCTGGTTTTCACCTGAAGTTTCTGTGGGACATTTGGTTGTCCCTCACAGAATCACAGAATCATCCTGGCTGAAAAGGACCTCCAGGGTCATCGAGTCCAACCTTTATCCTATTATCTAGCTGCCAGACCAGATCCCTAAGCACCACATCCACTCGTTCCTTAAACACATCCAGGGACGGTGACACCACCACCTCCCTGGGCAATCCATTCCAGTATCTAACCACCCTCTCAGTAAAGAACTTCTTCCTAACATCCAATCTAACAATACATATTTCAGGAGCAAAGCCAGATGCTGCTTCACCTCTGGGAGAATCTGGAACACATTAAAAGTAGACAAAATGATTGGAGAATGGTGAGCAAAAGGTAGGGTCAGCTGCTAAAACTGGTTATCTCCAAGTGTCTCTGTGAAGGTGTCAAGTACTGTCGCCCTTTCTCTGATAAGAATAGTAGCATGGGATGGTCTCTATGGATGGTGCTGAGATCTGCCACTGATCATGCTTGGTTGTATCGACAGCAGCACTGATCCAGAAGCAGCACAGCAGAGCTCATACCCGTTTTTTCACCGGTGTAGGTACATCATGCCTGGTTGCAAACTCTCAGGCAATAATTTAAGTCGAGTCTCAAGTTCCTCTGTGAAGCAGTACGTGTCCCTCTTCAAATACCTTCTTCATTTTTCCCAGGGAAATGGCCGGTTGACTTTTGGAGGTGCTAAAAGACGAGCTGACAAACTCATTGGTATTTGGGAGAATAAGCGGTTCAGGAGAGCCAGCAGCCTTACACAGACTATTTCAGTCAAACCTCTGTAGGGCTGATTGCATGGAAAGAGCAATGAGACAGCTCTGTCTTGAATTTGCTGTTTTTCTCTGACACTGCTTCTATTTTATAGTGTGCAGGTGCTCGGTCAGGTTTACCACAGCAATTCTGAAGCTTTCTCTCTGCTGGTACCTGAATTCTGTGAAAACCTAAATGAGTCCTCACTGTAATCACAGTAAAACTGAGAATTTAGGATTGTCAAAGCTGAGAAAAAAGGGCTATATTAGGAATACTTAACCAAAATTGAAGAAAACTTTTCTGTGAGTGGGATGTCCTAGTTCTATCTGTGTTACTATAGCAACTGGCTAATTATTCAGTCTCCTCCTCCCCTGCCCTTGTCTGCATAGAAACTTTTTGGTTCTTGCACAGTGGATCTATTCACTACCCAAGACCTATGGCGAGGTGTCACAACTGGCAGTGCTAACATCTTACTCTGAACTACTTCTGCAAGCTTCTCTAAGTCCTCATCATAAAGCAAATGAAAGGCTTTACAGATAAAACGGTCCAATCAGTCTCATTTAAGACTTTCAAGACATTGCCTGAGTTGGTGATGGCAATGACAGTGATGTACTTCCTGATGATGACAGTGTTGTTCCTCCTGTTGATGACAGTGATGTACCTCCTGGTTCTGCACAGAACTTCATTTTGCATCACGTTTTCAAAATCATCAGGATTTTAAGTGTTGATATGTTCACAAAGAGCATTTCTGATTTCCAGCTGCCCTTGTTTAAGGCTTGAGGGCTTGTCCATTTATTTCACAGAATCACAGAACATTAAGGGTTGGAAGAGACCTTGAAAGATCATCTAGTCCAGTTCTCCCACCACAGTAGGATCACCTAGACCAAGTCGCACAGGAACATATTCCAAGAGGATTTTAAACATCTCCAGAGAAGCAGACTCCACAACCCCCCCGGGCGTGCAACAAGTGACTTTGGCTGGAGGAAATCCCCAACAAACAGTTTTAGTAAATGGTTGGAAAACAAATGTTATCACTGAGAAGTATCAGATTTTACACTATGCAACTTCTCGAATGGAAAGCATCGACAGAGCATGAGCTGTGATGTGTAGAGCTAGAGTAAACTGAATGAAGAAGAAATTAAAGTAGAACATAGAAGAGATTAATTTGGGACATAAAACATTAAACCAAGTTGTGTGATATCATGCAGTAATGAATAATCATAGCTTAAATAGATCACTTTAATATTTTTGTGAAAACATGCAAAAAGAAAAGCCAACCTAAAAAGACACCCCCAAACAAAACATATGTCTCCTATTACTCCTTGGTGTGGATTTAGTGGAGGAGAGAAAGAAGATGTTTGTGTGGGTTCACTCTTTGCTAATCAGCTGCCCTTTTGGTTCCCTGCAGGGCAGCGCTGCCTGGTGCAATGTAGCTGGCTACCTGCTAGGGCAGCAGAATCCATGTGGCACTGCGTTTGGCCAAGCTGCTCTGTGCTCTTCAAAGCTCTCTTGAGAAAAAGTGCAGATGTTCTCAATGAGATATGTTTGGCATCCTGTGTATACACAAGGAAGCAGAAAACTATGCAGTTTCCTGCTATCAATCAACAAGCGCCCTTGATAAAGCTACTACAGGGCTTGGCTTGCTGAGGTCTGCATAATGTCATGGGAGTGCAAGCTGTGTTATCACTGACTCATTGTGAGCCTCACTTGAGAGGTCTTTTGGGACAAGATCGCTATTTTAATATCATTTTTATTAACGGCTAAACTTCGAGGATATCCTCAGATTTCTTCCTCATCAGCTGCTTGGTGGCCAGTTTGAGTTTGATTTTCTTAAATGTGAAAGACTAAAAAATAAGATGAATAAAGTTAAGAATGACACCTACCCAGACTAAATTAGAATGTAGCTTAAATGTAATGGTAAAATGTAATTTCAAAATTATCTGACAGAAAGAAGGGACTGTTGTTCCAGTTCTTTAATTGAAAGCCCGTATCCTTGGCTGAGGGGTAGAGGAGGAAAAAGGAAGGGAGTCTTGACTGAGAAATTCCTCTTTATTTCCTTTACTAAGATCCCACTGGGAGAAAGAGAGAGAAAGGAAGCAAATATCTTCCGTCTTATTTACATACATGGCGTTTGCTGGGCAGCACCCCTCCTCCTGGGACATCAGTGTGAAGTGAGAAACAGACGTTCAATTGGTTGCTTAACAGCCTTGTCTCTGCTCAGATGCCACTCTCAAAACGTGACACAAGAGCATAAATAGTGTCAGAAAAGGCTAAGTTATCTCTTTGTTAAAAATCGAAACAAAAATTAAAAAACACACTTTTATTTTCAAACCAAAATATTTAACCTTTCTTTCTCTATTGGATGCTGCATGGTAATAAGATGGTCTCATTTACCAGGCTGACCTGTCTGTCCCATGTTCTATGTCATGGAGGGAGAATAAAATGCCCTCATTAGAAATTTACCTCAGATTTTTAAATTTTACTTCACAGATCTTCCCTATAATGCATTCCTGTGGTTTTGCTGGGTGAGATGATACTCAGCGTAAGAATGTCACGCTAAGTTAGTGACATTTCCTTGAAGCTGTCTGCCTCTCCGCACAGATAATGAAACATTTCATCAGCTTCCCCACAGGAAACTGATCTTAACTTTTAACCTCTTTTGTGTCCCTGCTAGGAAGAAACAGGAAAAGAAAACATCTTTAAAGTATTTATTCAATCTAAACATCAGCTTGCCTTTCTGAAGAGTTTTACAGCTTTTGGCTTCGCAGAACCCTCATTTGAAAGAGAAAATGTTTCGACAACAGGGAAGGCAGTAAGTCTGTCGTGTTGCGCTTACACACGGGCACGAATGGATTTCAGCTCTGCTGCGAAATTATTTCCATGTTGAGTACATTGTTAATTCCATAGACAGTTTCAAGCATTGCTTTGGGCTAGTCCTTAAATGAAACGTTGGAAAAGTTATGACAGAGGCATTGCCGCATCGTTTGCAACCTTCTGATGTCAATGGCTCTCTGTAAACACAGAACAACTGTATGGGAAGGAAGTCTGTGTCAGTCACATACCTCTGACACAAGACATACCTTTGGTACGTGATGGCACATTTGACAGCACGTAGATTCTACCATCGAGAGTTTTCCGATCAAGGCAACATGTTCAAAAGTCCATTTAATCGGTCAAAGAGATTAAATTCAGTGAAGAAATTACGGATGAGATTGTGTGAAATTTGTTCGGACTAGAGTACCGCAGTCGTTCCTTGTGATGTCAAAATCTATTGATCTGAGGATTTCTGCAGTCAAAGATGATTCAGACAAGGTTGGAAACTACACTTACTTGGATGAGATTCCTAGGTAGTTTCAAATACAGTTACAATGGATTAAATTAAAAGTACTTGAGATTTACTTTATTTCTCTCCTGAAGGTATCCCCCAAAAAATGAAGGAAAGTAACTATGAGCAGACTTAAAGGTGTCTTGATAGATTTGTCCTCTTCCTCTCTTGATGCACTATATTCGCTTTTCTTCAGCTCTACTACTCCTCACTGTTGAACTGATAAAAACTTGCTGCTGTAATTCTGCACAGCGTTTCTTCTAGCATTCAGGGATGGACTGAAAACAGGCACTTTAAAGAGCATTAAGACTTAGATGTTCTGTTCCTGCTGGGTTATAATAATTCTGAGTTTATAACATCGTCCTTGTCATTTATCTGGCTTTTACTACTACAGCTGTCTGCAACATCCTTATAAAAAAACAAGGTGTTCATGTAGTTATTGACATACAGGTGGTCACTGTATAGGATACACTATGTAGGATTCCAGCATTACAAAGGTCATACAATCAGAGTTGCTTCTTACAGAATCTCAGAACTTTAGGGATTGAAAGAGACCTCGAAAGACCTTCTAGTCCAATCCCCCCACCACAGCATTATCACTTAGATCCAGTTGCACAGCAACATATCCAGGCAGATTTTAAACTTCTGCAGAGAAGGAGACTCCACAATCCGCCTGGGCAGCCTGTTCCAGTGCTCTGTCACCCTCACTGGGAAGAAGTTCCTTCTCAAATTGATGTGGAACCTTCTATGTTCCAGCTTACACCCATTGCCCTACGTCCTATTATTAGATGCCACTGAGAAGAGCCTGGCTCCATCTTCCTGACACCCATCCTTCACATATTTATAGACATTAATGAGGTCACCCCTCAGTCTCCTCTTCTCCGAGCTCAAGAGACCCAGCTCCCTCACCCTCTCCTCATAAGGGAGATGTTCCACTTCCTTCATCATCTTTGTGGCTCTGCGCTAGACTCTCTCAAGCAGTTCTGTGTCCTTCTGGAACTGAGAAGGACACACACAATATTCCAAATGCAGTCTCACCAAGGCAGAGTAGAGAGGAGGAGAATCTCTCTCCATCTGCTAACCACCCTGCTTCTGATCCACACCCTTGTCCTGTTAATAAATGCATAAAAGATGCTTAGACATTGTGTTGGGGGATCTGGCTTAGGGGTGAGCTTGTAGAGTAGGACTGATGGTTGGACTCGACGATCCCAAGGGTCTTTTCCAACCTGAATGATTCTATGATTCTATGATCTTCTTTGTGACAAATACAGCCATTGTTTATTCAACATACGAATAGGAATTCACCTGAAAGATCCCAATGGAGTTCAGTGCAAACTCATCAGATGCGATGGAAACACATCCAGTGTGCTGTCAGCATTTTTAAATGACATTTAAGTTTTCATGTGGGAAACTTAGAAGGCTACTGAATCTGCAGAACAGACTGATAACCACTGCCTTGTGCTTTGCTTACAGCTTCAAGCAAAATACCTAATGTGAGTACGAATTACACAAAAGCTTTATTCTTTTATCATTCTCTTAGTAATAAAATGAAGTTTTTCCTAATTAGTACAAGCCTGTTTAGCATATACGCCAATTCTGTTACACAAATCATCCTACTTTCAAAGAAATGCGAAGGTTTTGTGGCTATCTAGGTTAGTTTAATTTAATTGTTCATAGAAAACTCTCAATCCTGCAATTGGTCCTGCAACCTTTTCTCTTTATCTTTCCATCTGCAGAAAACAAACCCTACATTTAACAATTGAGTTTATTTCTCATTGCTTCGCCCAAGGCAAAATCTCAGATTGGGGTTCCCAATCTCCGAAGACAGACAGATTTAATATATTTGTCATTGCCTTGACAGGGTGAAAATATTACTTAAATTTAGGTGTGAGAGACGAGCCTTTGTGAAACAGATGTAACCCTCACAACGCAATGCTTTTCAGGCACTCAGCCGCCCATACCGTGGTTGGAAGATGGAAGGTTTAGTTCTAATTGACCTAACTGTGGTCACTACTTTCACTGCTTTGACTTCAGAAGCTTTCACTTTTCTCACACGACTCAAGCCTAAGCTACGTGGTATCGTACCTTATTTACTCACTTCGCTTACTTCTTAATAGTTATTTTCCTCAAACACAAAAATCCGCTCTGAAAGACCTGAAATGGAAAGGATAAAATTCTTAACTACACTAAATAGCAGTTGTAAAAATATAGCTGTAGGCTGATAAAAATGGAGTCTTTTTGAAGATCAAACACAGTGTCGTGTCAGTAAGTATCAGGTGAGGTGTCCAGGGCTTCGGTCTAGAAATACATCTGTAACTGTCTTTTGTCTTTATTTTCTAATTCATATTTAGGGTCTTTAAAGATCTGTTGTAACAGGACTCTTGTTACATTTAATAAGTGCCATGTTGATTGGCGTACTCTAAGTAGGCTTTTCAGTTTGCCTGTGGGGAAATTTAATACAAAAACATTCAACATTCTTTTATTAGTGTTTTTTACTATTCCCAGTCCCATCAGACCTTTGGTGCAAGCAGTGTATTATTGAAAAGCTTATCTGTAAGAAGTGAGCCAAGGGGAAATTCAGCCTTTATTAATATTGACATCATGTTCCTGCACAATAGCTGTCTAAAGAAACTTTTCAATTGGATTTCGACTGCTTTGATGCAGTATAAATGGAAACAACTGAATGCATGATTTAACATGGAACAGTGAAAAATGTTGCAGCCTATATGCTGTAGCATAAAGCCAGTGTTCAAAGACACTACGTGGCTCTTTTCTGCAATGTTCCCAGTCCACTTTTCATTAGGAAAATAGGGGAAAATACATAGTTGTTCCTTGCTTTAAGATAGACTCCATTTAATATGAACTTGCATTTTTGCATCATTAACAATGAAGTCCTGTGGAGAGAGATTAGGTTTGGGAAAACCTGGTTGAAAACATTCTGATCCTGTCTTGCTTAAAAACCAGTATGCGGCTCTGGGCTAATTGTTTAATGGGCCAGATGTCCTGGCAAGGTAAAAATTGCACAGGATTTGGAAATGGGAAGTCAAATACTAATGGAACTCTAGCTGGGAGCACAATTCCCTGAAAAGAACAAATTTCCTGGTTATAAAAGAGCTCTAGGAAAACTAGAGATATGTGTATAGAATCATAGACTCATTAGGGATTGGAAGGGACCTCGAAAGATCATCCAGTCCAATCCCCCTGCCACAGCAGCATCACCCAGACCAAGTCGCACAGGAACACATCCATATTGTTTTCCAGATGTTCTAAGCACCTACAACACAGATACATATCCTTTACAGCATTTTTATGAAGCTAAAATACATATACCACTAAAAAATATAGGTAGAATACCTTCTGCATGGACTTTTAGCAGTGTTTTCATTTTAAAAGAACAAAGGAAAGGGAGAAGGGTTGGCAGCACCTGAGTAGGAAAAGGGAGACCTAATCCAGTTAATTTCTTATATTAAAGAATGCAAGAGAAAAGCCAGATTTCCTGCAGTGGGATAATCCATGAGTTTTGTGACCTACAATCCTGTTGCTTTAGGTATCTCACCATTCAGTGATGAATTTAAGATTTACTGGCCCAGAGACAGACAATGTAATAGCCTGTCTCTATAGACTGCTCAATAAAGCACTCGTTCAGGAGAGGTTCTTGGCCTCCCCAAAGCTTTTAACTACATCTCTATTAGTTGTTGTCTAATAAATACCGTCCTTAAGAGGTTCTCTTCTTTATTTTGGTCTTGGGCCATTTTAGACTCCAAAGTGGTCTTTATCTCTTTTCTCTCTGTTGCTTTATTCCGAATAAAAGTTCTGCATTGTGCCCAGCGTTGTCGCGTTTCAGGCTGATACCTCCTGACCACCTGCTTGACACTGCAATGGAGAAATCATAAATGCTGTATCTCAAATGTTTCTCTCATTTTTTTCCCTGTACAAAGTGTTGTGTCTACGTGTTCTAGAGACACCGAGGACTTCAGCTTAGCATCACAGATGGAGATGAGATAGATGGTGATGCTGAGTGTTGCAGACCTGTAAGTAGGTTTTGATGGTGAAACCACACTGTAAAAAGTTTTCACTACAGTTCAAGCCGTGCCCTGAGGAAGAGCTTTTATCAGGTACTGAATAGATTAAAAGGACAGATTATTCTGTATAATTCACAGAACCAAGTTTAGATGCTGTTCCCTGCAGTCCCACTTTATTTCTGCTGCTTTATCATTGCAATAGCTTTTGGGTGGGCTTTGTAAAATGGCCTCTGAGGTGTGGTTGTCTCACAACAGACACATGACTTGTGAAAAAAATGTAGGCTTTATGTTCTGAATTTCAAAATATTTCAATACACTATTTGGCCAAGGTGGGGAGTGGAGAAGGCTCAACATGATAGACAGTGTTTTTTGTCTTTAAACATTTTTTTGTAGATTAGTAGCCTCACAAGTCTCTGAGACTGTGTAATTTAAGACAAGGAGGGTCTAAGAAGAGCAGCAACAAAATTAATAGGGCATCAAGAGCTAGCAATAAAGACTATTAGGTGAGCTTGTTCTCAAGAAGTCACAGAGGCATGAGGACATCTGTAATTTATGCGATGCACACTACATGTCATATATAGGACATTCAGTAAGGCAAATGGACGAATATGAAGGATGTAGGTGCAGTTATGATGTTAGCTCTACTTCCCAGAAGTATTATAGTACACTAGATGTGTTACATAACTATCAATAGAAAATGGAATTTGAGGGAGCTCTTAGTCTAGAAGACATAAAAAAAAAGACAAAAATAAAAATCAAAATAAAGACTGATTTCCTGTGTCTTCTTCTAATCACATAATCACAGAACATCAGGGATTGGAAGGGACCTTGAAAGATCATCCAGTCCAATCCCCCTGCCACAGCAGGATCACC
>JAOXOE010033035.1:0-10533 GCA_028565055.1 Phoeniculus purpureus
ATGTGTTCCTGTGTGACTTGGTCTGGGTGGTCCTGCTGTGGCAGGGGGATTGGACTGGATGATCTTTCAAGGTCCCTTCCAATCCCTAATGATTCTGTGACAGGCTGGAGAGGTGGGCTCAGGCCAACCTCATGAAGTTCACCAAGTCCAAGTGCAGGGTCCTGTATCTGGGTTGTGGCAATCCCAAACACAAACAGAGGCTGGGTGGAGAATAGGTAGAGAGCAGTGCCAAGGAGGACTTGGGGTGCCAGGTGATGAAGAACGCAGCACAGGCATCAAAAGAAGTGCCACCAGCAGGTTGAGGGAGGTGATTCTGCTCCTGTGAGACCTCACTTGAAGTGCTGCATCCAGGTCTGGAACCCCCAGATTCCCATCACCCTGGCCTCTACATGAGGCTGTTTTTCTTAGGAGCTCAAATAAAGGAGTAAGATACAAAAGCAAACACGTCCCCAAGCCCCCCTACTTTTAAAATGTTGGTGCTCACCCTCCCTTGGAGCTGACACCTGAGATCTCAAGAGGAAAGCAACAGCACTTACTTCCCCAACACCGCCACAGCACTGCCATGCCCGTTGGCATGTTTGAAACTGCCACAGTCTGCCTGTGCTGTGGGGTGGGGAGACAACAGCCCCCAGACTTGTGCCAAAGCCTCAAGTGCACTCACCTACACCAGGTATCCCCCCGAGGCTCACCAAGCAGTCCTGTGGTGAGCACAGAGCATCACCACACGGTGTGTTCCCAGGGGAGCAGGGAGGAGCTCCTCTGTCAGCCTTGTCTGTGGGGATGCTCCATTTTGTGTCAGACTGGATAAACCTCAAGGAAATAATTTGGGAAGCACATCCAGGCTGGGATCTGAATGCCACACCTGCCCTGGGGGTCTCCATGCCCTGTGCCACAGTCCCTGACCCTTCCACAGTGTTTTGTGGGAAAGGTGGTGAGGGAGAACTCCTCTCTCCAGCGGTCTGGGCAAGCCTGGTTCTGCAAGAGAGCTGCCAAATTGCTGCTGTTTAAAAAAGGAGGAGGGAAAAGTGAGTGAGACAGTCCCCACAGCTGGTTCCCCTCTCCCTTGGCTAATGTTTGCCATGAGCAGGGAGCTGTCGGTGGGGTTCAGAGAATCATTAACTACCCCTGCTCAGTTTTGTGGCCTCAGGGTCACAAAGCCATGGTGCACTGAAAGGTGACAGGACCTCAGCAAAGAAAGTCTGTTGGTGCTGGTGGGACCAGAACATCTTGTCCATGGAAGACAGAGCTCCCTCACTTGCAGCAGAATTACTGAACCTGCTGCTCCTTTGTGAGAACAGAGTCCCCTCCTTTCCTTATGCCCTGGAGTACATGGAGAGCCTTTATCTCAGGTCACAAAGCCCAGGCAAGTGTGGGTCTCATGTTTTAGTGTGAGTCTCATATTTTGACCCTATTTCTCACTCCCCAGCCCAGCAGAAGATAAAAGCATTGGAGGAGGAGGAAGGCAGATTCCTCCCCTTTCAAACTGTGTGTCCTCAGCAATGCCCAGGTAGGTGTCTGCTTCCTCTGGACGTCCCCTCTCTTATGTTGTAATAGTCAAATCCCACTGGTGCCCCCCAGCAGTGCTGGCAGCCTGTTTCCAGGACAGAGCTGTAGCTCTGTGCTGCTTTGAGCTGTGCCTGGTGCTCAAAGCCAGGGCTGCAGTCACAGTGCTGTGGCACAGCTGCCCTGCAGTGCCCTGTGCTCAGGGTCTCACTCCCCAGACACCAGCCCAAGGCCACTGTACCTTCCTTCTGTCCTTTATCCACCCTCTGCCCTTATATCCCTACCTGGCTCACAGCATCTTTGCTCAGTGGCCTCTAGCCAGAGAGGACTCAGTCTTGGTGTTCAGAAACGCTAGGGTCAGTGCACCTCACTCAGCAGGAGCAGACATCCACACCAGCCCTGTGGGGAGACTGATCACAGGATCACGGAATCATTCAGCTTGGAAAAGCCCCTTAAGGTCATCAAGTCCAACCAATAACCCCACTCTGCCGAGTTCACCGCTAGCCCAGATCTCTAAGCACCAGATCTCTAAGCATGATCCTTGAACGCCTCCAGGGATGGTGACTCGACCCTCTCCCTGGACAGCCTATTCCTACCCCTGAGCACTCTTTCAGGGAAGACATTTCTCCTGATGTTCAATCTAACCCACCCCTGGCACAGCTTGAGGCTGTCCTATCACCAGTGACTTGAGAGAAGAGACTGACTCCCACCTCTTTCTCTACACCCTCTTTTCAGGGAGTTGTAGCCAGCAATAAGGTCTCCCCTCAGCCTCCTTTTCTCTAGACTAAACAACCCCAGTTCCCTCAGTCGCTTCCCATCAGACCCATCCTCCAGGCTCTTCACCAGCTTCATTGCCCATCTCTGCCCCTGCTTCAGCACCTCAGTGTCCTTCTTGGCTTGCAGTGCCCAGTACCGGGCTACTGTGTGCAAGCTGGCCCTGGGCAGGGTGAGCTCCATCCCGAGATGTCAAGGCTGGCTCTCAGCAGCTCTTGTAGCACCAGGAGATGCAGCCCCCATCAGTTGCCAGCCCGCAGCGCCCTCATCTACTGTAATTAACACTCTGACCACTGGATGTTGCTGTTGCTCCAAACATCTGCAGGGAGACGCATCAGGGTGAAGACCTGGTGGAGATGCGATCTCCTCACTCTTCCAAAACCAAACCCTGGATAAAGGAGAGCTGTGCACAGGCTCTCCCCTGTCACCAGCTGGGGAAGGGTGATTCGAAAGGCGCTACTCAGCTCTCGGGGGGACGTCAGCGCCCAACGTCCATTGAACTGGACGGAGAAGGAAGAAACAAGTGATTTGCAAACCATCAGGGAGTCCCAGCTCATTGTCCCAGGCAGTCAAAGAGTTCTGTGTTGTTATACTGGTCATACAGGAAGAAGCCAGAGGATAAACCACGGTTTTTAGTTGCCTTCAACCGCTGGTGCTGCTGCACCCTATGCATTAACTTTTTCTGTCTTCTTTCTGTATACAGTCATAGAGCTAATAAACCCTAAGCTGCCCGTTGTCTGGCAAACTCTATCTGAGGTCTCACTGAGACCTAACTGCTTTGTTTTCTTTTCCTTATTTTTAATTGTGGCCTTGAACCCACCACAGGAAGTTATTAAGTTAACTGCACAGCAAGTTATTAAGTTATCTGACTTCATCATTCCACAGTTTCAGTGTAATTGGTATCCCCTGGAACAGGTTTTGCACACTTCAACCTCCATGTGATTTCTGAGCCACTTGCCTTGAAATCTGTGGTAAAAGTCCTGCTTCAGAAGTGAAAGCTTATGGACACTGCTCAAACAGGGAACTACTCGTGGGGAATCCACACGGACTCTTTATGTAAATGATTAATGCTCTCATATGTTCCATTTAGGTTTGGACATCACCAAGGTCAACATCTTCAAATAAGGAGGGCACTTCGGCTCTCTTTTAGTCAGTCAGTGGCAAGAAAGAGCCACCTCCAAAGCAGTGAGCCACCTCATCATCTCATTAGGAAACCTAATCCAGAAAGATGTAAGTTATTACTCAAAAAGTAGGTGTCCAAAAATCACCCTCCTGAACCCTTTACATTATCCCAAGCAAGTGCTAAAGGCTTGACACCAAAAAGAGTTGCCCTCTCTCCATTTTCTGTGCAGCAGTTTCTGCCCTGTCCTTGAAAACTGCTTGTGGTTGGGATATTTTATAAGACACGGGAGAACTGGAAGCTTTTTAAGCGGATGGGAAAGGCTTCTGCATAGTTGAGACTCCAAGGCTAACTCTGCTTGCTTGCTAGGGCACAGCAGCCTACACCTCCCGCTATGCCCTTGCCTGCTGCCAGGATTTACACACCAGACTACCCTAAGGGGTAATAACTCACAGTAGCTCCACGATGCCTAATCCCTAGGGCTTTCAATGAAAACTGCCTGCTGTGGGCAGGAGAGCGATCAGAGCAGAACTTTGCCCCGCAGGCACATTTCCCACTGCCCCATCTGCTGCCCCAGACACTGGGAACAGAAACACCCATTTTGATAATTTTTTCTTTTAGGGAATCACCTCTTCTTTTCCTTTACAATTGTTTTTCTTGTATGTTCTTTCTCAAGACCGCTGTGAATGAGAGAGGAAAACCAACATCCGACCAGGGCTCAGGAGTGGGACGCACGCTACCAGCCAGAGGGGGATGAAATATTCAAGGGATGAGTACAGGCATATTTAGGTCAAGTGAGATGAGGGATCCCTACAGTCACTGACTTTCTGTGAGTTGAACACACTGGTCCTCCTTAGTAATCACTGGTTTGGGGTTTCTTCTTCTTGTAGCTCTTTTCAGCTGAAAAATTGGCCTGACATTTGGTCCCTGGAGTGTTGTCCACATAATCTGCTTCCACACCACTTCTGTCCTCTTTCCAGAAGCTTGAGGAAGCAGCCTTGGCCTGTTGTAACCTGGTGAAGGCACGTGGGATGCTAGAGTGGGATGGGTCCAGTTCAAAGCAGCAGTTTTACCAGATCCTCCTGAAGGGCCAGTGGTATTCTTGGGTGCATCAAGAAAAGTGTGTTCAGCAGATCAAGGGAGATTCTTCTCCCCCTTTACTCTACCCTGGTGAGTTCACACCTGGAGCACTGTGTCCAGTTCTGGGGTCCCCAATTCAAGAGAGACAGGAATCTACTGGAAAGAGTCCAACAGAGGGCTACGAGGATGATTAAGGGACGTAAACATCTCTGCTATGGGGAAAGGCTGAGAGAACTGGGGCTGTTTAGTCTGGAGAAGAGAAGGCTGAGAGGGATGTTGTTAACGTCTGTAAATATCTGAGCGTAGCAGTTAGTCATCGAGTGAAAACTGCTAGAGCAATAAGTCTACAGCACCAGGTTTCTAACCTTTGCACACATGGAAGTGTTCAAGGCCAGGCTGGATGGAGCTTTGAGCTCCATCTGGTCTAGTGGCAGGTGTCCCTGTCCGTGGTAGGGCATTGGAACTAGATGATATCTGAGGTCCCTTTCAACTCAAAGCATTCTATGATTCATGGAATGAAGTCTAACTCAGTGAACATCTGCCACCTGCATGGCTGAACACTTTTGCACTGATCATTTCATGTAACCTTTCAAATACATATTCCTTGTGGTCCCTCCAACCTCACATGGAAACAAACACCCATAGTGATGTAGGATCCCTGTAGGGTATGAACAGTATCCTGGGACCATGGTGCTGTGGCTGTGCCCCGATGGCCATGATCTCATGTAGCAGTACCAAGGTCCTCAGCATCACTTTTTGCTTCCCAGAGAAAGAATTAATCCCACCCACTAATATCCCCTCTAATTCAAAACCCAAGTGAGTCTGAATTGGCATTCAGTGGCCACATGATGAAGTTATTTCTGCCCAGCTCATTATCTCCAATCAGTAAGAGCAGATTTGTCAATATTTATTCTGCATCCTCCATAAAAGTCAGCTTGTTTAAGCTGAAGTCAATACAAACTCCACTGATTCATGCTGGCTGAAAATCTGCCCGTATTTTCTAAACACTTCAGCTGAGCTAAAATCCCTGCTGCTTTAGAACAAGAAATATGTTGTGTTGGTGCCTCTGTGCTCATATTTTCCCATTATGTAGATCAGAGACTTCAGGAAATGACATTAGCTCTTCCCTTAGGTGCCAGCCACAGTTTTTGGCAGGTTCCTGGTGGGTTAGGGAGAGCAGAGTCAGCAGGCTGGACACACACACACAGGTTTTATCAGAAGTGTCCCTCAGCTGTCAGGCAATGTCACTTGTGAGTACCCCATAAGCTTCTAGTGAAGTACCCACAGGCTGTCTGCTTCCCCGGTGCCTTTGCAGCACCTGCGAGGATCTCAGGCCAGCAGAGAGCAAAGAAGATCCTGCTGTCCACCCCTCCTACTTGGTGACTGATGTCCACCCCTCCTACTTGGTGACTGACTGTGGACAACGGCACAAGCCATATGAATTCCCAAGCTGTACGAGAGCTGGGTTACCTTCCAGATGGGTATATCATGGAATCCCAGGATGTACTGGGTTGGATCCCAAAGGTCATTGGATCCAACCCCCCTACAGGGTGGGGTACATGCCCTTTACAAATGAAAGACATGACCACTTAGAAGCAGCTTTTCTAAAAGGTCTGCATTCCCCTGGCCTCATATATTATTTAGTCCTTTAGCTGCTGTGTTCAATACTGCCAGGCACTGCCGTCTCCAAGAGCCTGCATGAAATCAAGCTTCTTCACAGAAGCAGGAAACATCTTCAGAAGTGAATTGCTTTTTTCATAATTAAATAAAACTCTTTATCACTGCTCTGCCCAACAAGGAAAACGAGCGTGCCGCACATCCGCAGTTTCCCTGAGATGTCTGCACTAGCCCGATCCTGCTTTTGTTTTGGGAACAGCAAAAACTCCCCACCAGTGAGCTGACTGTGTCTTGGTCCCCACAAGAAGAGGAGTGTTAGCTGTGATATTTTCTCTTAGCACTGAATAGAGCCACGTACCGTTTTCCTTCATAAACCCTGAAGATAAACGAGAAGAGCTGCAAAAGAAGCTGGTCCAAGGCTGTTTTACATCGACGGCAGTAGAGAACAGACTAAGTGGAGAGCTCACTGGAGACGCCACCCAGAAGAAATAAAACCACTGTATTCAGAGAAAATAGCTGCAAATATGAGTTCTTCACGCAGGTGAGCAGGGGCTGGGTGCAGGCTGAGCAACAAAGCAATTCTCCTGCCTCCTTCCTTCACAGCAAAGCAGAATACTGCAGAACACAAAGCCATGGTGAACACTTTGATTCAAAGTGAGGTCCTGCCTGTGGAAACCTGACAAGGGTCAAATGAGGGAAGTAAGAATAACCATCACTGAGAGTGACTGAGCGTGCTCATGGCTGAGTGAGGGACACCTGGAGCAGCTGGGATGTGGTGCACGGGCAAAAGAGGGTGAGCGATTGTGCGTGCAAGAGGCTGCGTGAGTGTGTGTTGCAGAGGAGGATGTGGAGGCTAAACAAGTCCAGACCGTAGCTCCATCTCCTGCTGTGGTGCACACCATGAGTTCTGGAAAGATCTTTACATTATTTATCTTCCAGACACTTTAGCACTGAGGGGCAGCCACCCTGCATCACGTATCTCAACACGCCTGCGGTGACTCCTCATGAGCAGTGGGTCCAGGGAATGACCAACAGCCCCTGCTGCTTGAAGAGAGCAGAACCTGTACTGAAACCAACTCTGGCTATTAACTGGATTCAGGTGATGAAGTAATGGAAATGAAAACTGTGGAAGAGCTATAATAAAAAAAATACAGTTTGGGGAGGGCATGGGGAGTTTTCAAGTGAAGGGGTCTCACAGCTGTCCACCCAGTCTGCATCGATCCAGAGGGTTGCTGCTGCAGTGAGGACTGAGACTAGAGCTCTGAGAACATCAGCTGAGAGCACTGAATCATAGAATCATAAAACATATTGGGTTGGAAGAGATCTCTAAAGGTCACCTACTCCAACACCCTGCACCGAGCAGAGACATCTCCCACTAGACCAGATTGCCCAGAGCCCCATCCAGCCTGACCTTGAATGGCTTCAGGGATGGGGCTTCCACCACCTCTCTGGGCAGCCTGTTCCAGGGGTCCACCACCCTCATATCAAACAACTTTTTCCTCATGTCCAGCCTAAATCTGCCCTTCTCCAGCTTCAAACCATGACCCCTCATCCTATCAGTCTCTGCCCTTGGGAACAGTCTTCCCCAGCCTTCTTACAGCCCTTTTCAGGGACTCAAGGTCACTATAAAGGCCCCCTGGAATCTTCTCTTCATGCTGAACAATCCCAACTCTCCATCCCCAGAGCAGAGGTGCTCCAGCCCTCCGAGCATTTTCATGGCCTCCTCTAGACCCACTTCAACAGGTCCTGACCCAGAATTCTTGCATTGGGTGCTCCAGAACTGGACAGGTGAGGTCTCACCAGGGCAACACAGAGGGGCAGAATCCCCTCTCTCTTTTGATGCAGCCCAGTATGTGGTTGGCAAATGCAAGTTCCGTTGTAAGATCAGGTTAGAACTGTGTTAGGAGATGGAGTGTAGCTGGTGTCCCAGCAGGCTGAAGGCAAATCTAACTTACACAGGCTACACTTGATTTGTGCATCCTGTCTATGTCTGAGCGAGACTGTGATGGAACTGCTGGATGATGGCAGCAGGGAGTAGACAGTGTCACTAGTAAAAGATTAATGAGATGAATCAATCTTTCATCTCAGTGTTTATAGCCTGATTTGTTGCTCTTAGCTTTGCTTTACATTGACTGGCTCAGGGAAAAGCCTTATCATTGCACACAGCTTAGACCTCGAAGCAAAGATTTTTCTCTCTCTTCAGGAGGTCAGACGCTACAGCATTGAGGAACTACGGGGCTCGACTTCTCCTTTGCAAAATAGGGAAGGAAAAACAGCTCTACTGAGGGAATTTAAAGACTGGAGCTTCACAGTCTGTGTTGTGCAAGTGAGCAAGCTTTCACAAGAGGCTTTTTCTGCCTGTAAAATCCAGAAACAATTTGTAGCTGATTAGCCCATTGCTTTGTTTCCTCCCCTGTAATTTTTAATTGCTTCTGGCTCCAGTTCTGCCCTTTTTTATTTTTCTGGGATTTTTCTTTCTTCTTCTATCTGCTTCTAGCAAATTATAAATGCTCTTGGTGTTTTTTTCACATAAATCAAGTGGACCTGGCAATACCTAGTCATTTCACAGGAGTATGTTTAAAGTTAACTACAGCATGAAACCACATCCTAGATCCTTAATCACCATCTAGTATAGCACTGCAGCCTGAAACATCACTCAGTGATGAGTTCCTGCACAGCACCTTATTTTATCCATAGAATCATAGAATTATTAGGGATTGGAAGGGTCCTCAAAAGATCATCTGCTCCAGTCCCCCTGCCACAGCAGGATCACCTAGACCACGCTGCAAAGGAACACATCCAGGCGGGTTTTAAACGTCTCCAGTGAAGGAGACGCCACAACCCCCCTGGGCAGCCCCTTCCAGTGCCTTGTTTATTCCTGCTATAAATTTTTATAAAATGCTCCATTTAATCCTTTTTCTGGCATTGAGTGTTTGTGACTGACTAATCAGCAGCTGACGTGGAGGTAGTTTAGCTTTATCTAGAGCGTATTTACTGCAGCCATAAAGGTGCTTGCTGCAGGTGGTGACAAAGAAAGGACTGTGCTTGGAGCAGAGGAGACTGAGGGGTGACCTCATTAATGTCTATAAATATGTGAAGGGTGGGTGTTAGGAGGATGGAGCCAGGCTCAGTGTCATCTAGTGATAGGACAAGGGGCAATTGGGTGTCAACTGGAACATAGGCGATTCCTCTGTGTTCCATAGAGGGAAAGCAAGCACCAGCAAACAACCACCTTTTGCTGTTCCTGAGCCTTTGAAAGAGAGGTCTTTTCTCACTCCGTATAAATAGGCTTTGACCCCTCTCGGGAGGCTGGACTTTGCAGGGGTTCATTAGTTTATTGGTTGTGACCATACTTCTGGCTGACTAGGCTTTGGATGCAACTCACTATCACCACTCACCACTCACTAGATACATCATTTACACTGCAGATGAAAGACAAGCCAAGAATACTTCTTCCTGGCACTCCTAAATTTACATGGGGTTTTCTGTTCAGGGGAATAAAATTCCCTCCTCTTTCAGTGTCAGATCTCATGTAGAGCAGCTGCCTTGGCAGAAACACTCGGCCTCCTGGGCAACTGAGGAGGAGAACTGTTGGAGACTCCAGGCAGGGAGGGAATATCAGCCACAGCCATGCGAGATCACGGTAACAGGGCAGAGAAGACCTACTAGGGCATCACATCCAGCCCTTCATTGCTTACTGTCTGGTAGCCGCTGCCTCTACAGGTCTGCCTGTGGGCAGGTTGCTTTGAAACCTGCTTTGCCCCTAGATGTATCTCACTGTACTCAATAAGGGCTCCAGGAAAGGACAGTAAAGTGCTCACACAACTAGCCTGTATGGTAACCTGGGCAAGGGGAAAGGCTGTCGTCTTCCCTCAGCTGAGGGAAAGGAAAGGGGGAAGGACAAAAAAGGAAAAGCTCACTCCATGACAGTGGGAACAGCTCTGCCTCACACGCTTGTATTTCTGGGGCAGGATATCTGGCCCTGCTGCTGGACTGAAGAGGTTTTTGACAGGTAGACTGCAAGCTATGTCTGTGAAAGTGTGGTGTCTGGTATCCGTTCAGCACCACAGGTAATACCCACCGTAACAGAGATCAAGCCCTCAGCATTCAAGTGAACTGAGGCATCGCATTCCCTTTCAGGTGGCAAACAGGTCGACAGGTCAATGGTTGGACTCGATGATCCCAGGGGTCTTTTCCAACCGGAGTGATTCTGTGATTCTGTGACTAGCACAGGCCAGGTACCAGCAAAAATCACCTCTTCCAGTCTTCAGTCACATCATGGTGTACTGCTTCAGCATCTGATGCAGCCAGAGCTTAACTCCTCTGCCTCCATCTTAGTGTTACTCTACTCATCATAGAATCGTTAGGGATTTGGAAGGGACCTCCAAAGATCATCTAGTCCAATCCCCCTGCCACAGCAGGATCACCTAGACCAAGTC
>JAOXOE010033036.1:0-10532 GCA_028565055.1 Phoeniculus purpureus
CAGGCAGGCAGGCAGGCAGGCAGGCAGGCAGGCAGGCAGGCAGGCAGGCAGGCAGGCAGGCAGGAAGGCAGGCAGGCAGGAAGGCAGGCAGGAAGGCAGGAAGGCAGGAAGGCAGGCAGGAAGGCAGGAAGGCAGGAAGGTAGGAAGGCAGGCAGCCAGGCAGGCAGGCAGGAAGGCAGGCAGGCAGGAAGGCAGGCAGGAAGGCAGGAAGGCAGGCAGGAAGGCAGGAAGGCAGGAAGGCAGGCAGGAAGGCAGGCAGGAAGGCAGGCAGGCAGGCAGGCAGGCAGGAAGGCAGGAAGGCAGGAAGGAAGGCAGGAAGGAAGGCAGGAAGGAAGGCAGGAAGGCAGGAAGGCAGGAAGGCAGGAAGGAAGGAAGGAAGGAAGGAGCAGGTCTTGTCTGCTTCCTGAGCGCTTCTGCACTGTGCCTAACCCTGGGTTTTCTCCTCAACAGTGACTGGCCAAACCTGGGTCCAGTGCAGCTGGAGCAGAGCCGGCGACCCTTCCTGGCACCGCAGTGACACACCCTGCAGGGAGGGCAGTGCTGGGGAGAGGGTACTGAGGGCTGCCAGCAGCACAGGGAGACCTTGTCTGAGGACAAGCACTGGCTGTAGGAGGCCCTAGGCAGGGGTCTGCCCGGCAGGAGCTCCGGCCGTGCACAGGGGACCATCACCGAGCAGGGTGGTCCCGTACCACCGCCACACAAGGGGCTGCAGCTGCCCGTGACCGCAGCTGTCAGGGTCAGCAGTGAGACCATCTTGGTAGATTCTGATACATGCGGAGATCAGATGCCGCCAGGGTGACTGGTGCTGCCAGCTGTGAGCACCGAGACGCCAGCTGAGGCACCCGCCCTCCTCCTCTGCTCGCTTGCACGGGGGAGCTCTGAGCGGAGCTGGCCAAGCAGAGCACTGGATGGTGCCCAGGTTCATCTGCAAATGGAAGTGGAGCCTATGCAGTTTTTATCTCTGCCCCCAGCTTTCCACTTTGAAGAAAAAAGGTGTTTGGAGCCATAATGTGACCGAGAGCCTGATCCTATGAGCTCTATATCCTCTCAAATCTCCCCTAATGTGATTAGGCAGAAGCCTTTATGCAATTCACTTGGTTTATATCCTCCACTCTGCTGCTTGGCATTTGGCAGCTCTAATGTGGTGGGGGGAAAGGGGTGCACTGCTCCCTCTGAGTCCGTCCTCCATCAGCAAACATCGCCACAGCACTGTGGTGCAGATTACTGGTTGCCAGTAGCTACTGCTGGAGGATGTGGAGCACAGAGAGTGCTGCTGAAAACTGCTACTGTCCCCAAAAGACTGGCCCTCTGCAGTCCCCTTCCCCTGAAATCACAGCTCAGTCACCTTCCCTTGAATCACAGCCCTTCTCTGGCACAGGTCTTCACTTTCAGCAGTCTCTCTGGGCAGATAAAGCAGGAGCTTCTGTCAGAGCAGTGGAGGCTGCTTTCCATTTGCTTGCAGCTCCTCGTATGGGCAGTTGAATGCTCCCAGTATGAGGATGATCTAGAGCAGAGCGTGGTGTTGGTCTAAGTTGCCCCTGGGCAGTGCATTAACAGCTGCCTGGCAGCCTGTGGAGAACAGGCACCAGAATAGTCCCAAATGTGTTGGGAACAAAAGCGTTCTCCCTGGGTAGGTCAGTCACTGCATTTCTTCCATTTCTTCTGAGCTCTGAGGGGCTGCAAATGGACTTCACAGCTCTCCCTATTAACCTACATTTTGCAGCGCAGGTGCGAGGTGCCAGTTGTTTGCCCTGTCTCTTGGGAAACAAGAGCTGCAGCTCACACATCACAGCGCAGGCAGTGCTAAGGCCTGGCTTTTTGCAGTGGTCTGCCAAAGCAGCGGGAATGTCAAGAGCTGCCCTGCATCAGCATATTCCCCATTAACATAACTTCCGCGTGCAGAGCTCCTGCAGCCCCCAAAGCTGCCTGAAGATTGGCAGACAAAGATGCTATGGCCTCAGAATTAACCGTGGGGTTGTGCCATCTTTTCTCCAGACTGAGCAGTGCCAGCTCTCTCAGCTGCTCCTGCGCTCCAGACCCTGCATCAGCTTCATTCCCGTTTGGGCACGGGCTGGTTCCTAAGTGTCCTTCTTATAATGCGGGACCAAAACCTGACCACCACCCTTGAGGTGCTAAGGACTGAGTTCAGGGGTAAAAGTGCTTTCCCGGGGCTCCTAACCACACTACTACTCATTATGTCCACGCGGAGCCATTGCACAGAGCTCTTCTAGCACTGCTCAGCCGCCTTCTTGTCCTTGGGCACCAGCGAGAAGGGCCAGACTGTTTACTCTGTCCCTCCAGCTCTCTACACACACTGGTGAGATCCTGCTGGAGCCTCCTCCAGCATCACCGGCCTGTCGTCACACATCAGGACTCCTCACCCCGGCCCTTCTGGTGCCCTGGGATGTGGCCGGCAGGAAGAGCAGGTCTGTGTGTGATTCCCTCTGTGGAGCAGTTCAAGAACAGAAGGAACAACCCGGAACAGTGCCAACTGCACAACCAACATCAGTGCCATGGAAAGAGCAGTGAGGTGGGAAGGATCTATGCAAACAGAGTTGGTGCCCTCGCAGCTCTTCTCCTGGCGCCCATTTGCTGTCCCTCTGTGACCCCCATTCACCCTCCCGCCACCAACAACCCTCTTCCACGACTGGTGGGTGCAAAGAGGGGCCTGGAACCGCCTGTCCGTGCTCCTTCGCACAAAGTTGTGCTCCAGCTGCCTGGGCAGCGTATCCCTGTCCCCAGGAGCCAGCACCCTCACGCTAGGCTCCTTCCAGCCCCAGCAGAGCAACGGCCCCGCCCCTGCTCGTGGCCCGTCTTTCCAATGAGCTACGCCCACGTAGCGCTGGCACCGAGGAGGAGGCGGTACTAGAGGCCGGTGCCGCGGTTCTGCTGCCCCATAGACATTTGCGGCTCCTTCTCCCGTTTCGCGGTGTGGCGGCGCTCCCCAAAACCCCCTTCGACTACCTCATTTCTGTTCAGGCACCTACAGGGGCAGAAGGCGGGGGCCTCAGCTTAGGGCCCTTAGCGGCGGTGCATGCTGGGATTCGCAGTCCAAGCCCACGGAGCGGGGTCGGAGAGGTGGAGGCGGGAGACTACAATTCCCGGGAGCAGAGGGGAGGCTCCCGGGGCTCGCGGCTGTTGCAGGTGGCGGTTGGTGCCGGGGCGGCCCTGCCATGGACCTCTTCGGGGACCTGCGGCGCATGAACAAGCGGCAGGTAGCGGCAGGTAGCGGCGGGCCCGGACGGGAAGGGCCTCAGCAGGGCCTCGGCAGCGGCGCTCGGCACCCTCGCGTTCCGGCATTGCAGCTCCGGCCCCTGGGGCCGCGGGCGAGGGAGCTGCAGCCGCCCCGGGGTCGTTCTGGCTCTGTCCCGGCTTCGCCTGGGAGCTGGAGCGGGCGAGGGGCGGGCTGGGCTCGGTGGTGTCACCCTGACTGTGCAGCGCCTGTCTGGGAGGGGCAGCGTCAGCCCGGGTGTGTTGGGGCTGTGCTGAGCGCCCATGAACCCTTCGGGGAGAAAACGCCTCTGGGCAGGTTCCATAGCGCGACCTGACAGCCCCTGCGGCGTATTGGCAGCCGGGGCGATGGTCCAGGCAGCTCCGGGTCCGCGGCTCACAGCAGAGAGCCGGGTGATGGGTGAGTAGGGAGGGGAGGGCCATGTGTGTGCAGCCCAGGTGTCTGCAGCGCTGTCACCAGCAGCAGAACAGTTTGGGGCATAATTTTGGGGCAGAAAGTCATTCAAACCAGGGGAAGATTTCCCACCTAAGAAACCTCTGTCTGACAAAGGCAGATGATTCTTTGTCATCCCAGGTGCCTGGATTGTGGTGGTGCCTGTGGGCGGCCACGAAGATCAGTGATGTTTTCTTGTTTCCTGCAGCTCTATTACCAAGTGCTGAACTTTGCCATGATCGTGTCCTCTGCTCTGATGATATGGAAAGGGCTGATTGTCATTACTGGCAGCGAAAGCCCCATTGTTGTGGTGCTCAGGTAGGCCGCTGTAAAGGTTTTCTTGTTCAAGTCCCAATCCTGTTTTGCCTGTGGTCTCCTCCCCAGCCCCTCGGGTAGCATGTGGGGCTTGAATCCTCACTGCTTAAAGAAGTGCTCCCACATACACTCTCTTCTCACCCTGGCTTTGGACGCTTGGCAAGGGCTGCTCTCGGAGTTATGGACTGTCTGTAGAAGCAGTAGGTAGGTGAAAGTTTAGAACGTGTGGGTTTGTTCACTGAATTAACAGACAAGCTACTCCAGGTTACTTGTTCAGTGTTTGCGCGGTGTCACTGAACGAGGGAAGTGACCGATTTTAGCTGAGTGAGGCTGTAAGTTTGTCATAACAGTGAAATGCTCTGTTTGGGGTTCTGGTTTAACTGACCTTAATGCTAATAAAGTCTCTTTCTCTTTGTTTGTAGTGGCAGCATGGAACCGGCTTTTCACAGGGGAGACCTGTTGTTCCTAACGAATTTCCACGATGACCCAATCAGAGCTGGTGAAATAGTTGTTTTTAAAGTGGAAGGCAGAGACATTCCAATCGTTCACAGAGTCATCAAAATACACGAAAAGTAATGCAGCTTGGCTTCTCCTTGTTTCTGCCTGTAGTTTCCTTTGCTGTGGCTTTTGGCCGTGTTCATACGGAGTAGCGTGCTGTGAGAAAGGCGAGTGAGGATGTGCTGTAAGATAAACCTTGTCCCTAGGACCATGGGCCGCTTTGTCCCCAGGTCTGTGCCAGGCTTCTTGGGACTGTGGCTGCTGTTCCTCAGTGAAGCTGCTCGGGTTTGAAGTGGGTACATGAAGCCCAAGAGCCCAGTAACACATGCTGAACACATTTGTCGTTGTTCTGTTTCTAATAGCAGGGGGTTAAATTAGACCATGTTAAAATGTAGTGCAAGGTAACTGTATTCACTTGAAGCTGTATGGAAAGGTAGCGATTTGGGCGAGTAAGGATTTTAACCCTCTCTTCTACAAAAAGGACTGTCCCCTCCAGGCTGGAGCAGCCTGGCCCTCAGAGCTCTGGGGCCAAGCTGCTGCCTGGAGGGAGATTGACTGAAGCACTGGGTTATCGATGTGTAGGGTCTACCTCACTGACCGTGTGATGACTTCACCAGGTCTTACTCTAGAAAACAAAAAAATAACGCAATCCCTAGAGCTCTTGGAGTTACCTTTCGGTTCTGTTGCAGATGCAGGAGGCCGAGGTGGTTTATGTTCCCCAGATAGGCACCTCCTGCTTTTGTCAAGGTGAGCTGCCTGCTCTGGATGGCCAAAGTCCCTTTCTTGTCCACAGTTTACGTCAGACAGTGGCAACTCGGGACTGCTCTGTGAACGTTTCTGGCTACAATCGATTGTCAGTAAAGTCTGCAGTGCGGGTGGTTTAGCGGTGTTTGTTAAACAAGAGAGGCTGGAAGTAAACGTCATCTGATCTCCCACCACAGTTCATCTCCATTGTGCCCTGCAGGTGTGAAGTGAAGGGTTTATTTTATTAAGCAGTGTTGACTTTGTCACCTCGTTGCCTTCTAGAGAGAACGGGAACATCAAATTTCTGACTAAAGGGGACAATAACGAAGTTGATGATAGAGGCTTGTACAAAGAAGGCCAGAACTGGTTAGAGAAGAAGGATGTTGTTGGAAGAGCAAGAGGGTAAGTAAAGGAAAACATCTGCTCTTTGTCATTAGAGAGAAGGGCAGTTGAGAACTGGGAGACAAAATGGATCCATAGATCTTTCATTTATTGAATAAAATGGTTGTTAAAATGGCTGCCAGCAGAAGTTGCCTTTCCCAGTCCCCTCACTGAGGAGGTGGGCAGTGGGTTTGTGTGTTTAGCTGTTACGTTTTCGAGCCGCTTCACTAGTAAACGCGGAGTTAGCCAGCCTGTCCCTGGAGTTGTTAGACACTACCAGGAAGTTATTTCCCCACTCCACAGCAGTTCTGTGCAAGGTTTGGCCTTTTCACTTTGTCCCCTTCGCCAGCTGGGAAGAAGCCGCTTCAGACGCCGCTCAAACACTTTGATGAAGTCCGTATCAAGTGGGTACAGGTGCAGATGTGTGTTAGGCACCCATCATGGCGCTAGGCTGAGCGACACCAGCCTGTTCCCGTGCTGGGGCTGAGGGTTGATTCCACCTGTTTTCCGGTTGCAGGTTTCTGCCCTATGTGGGGATGGTCACCATCATAATGAACGACTACCCAAAGTTCAAGGTATGTCTGCGGGCGTTTTGCATGCCGGAGCTTAGGACTATGAGACAGCAGTTAAAGGCAGTGACAGGAGGAGGAATTAATGAGCTCGTGACCAAACGGTGCCCTGATTCCTTACGGAGGTGGAACGTTGGAGCAGGCACTCTGTGAACCTTTTGCCACTCCAGAGCTCTGAGGAGGGATCCCAGTCAGTCTGTTCCCATTTCTTTTGCAGTATGCCCTGCTGGCAGTCATGGGAGCCTATGTGCTGCTGAAACGGGAGTCCTGAGAGCACACCAGGTGCTTTGTCCAGAGCCCAGCTGAACGTGCAGAGGCGGAGGGGGGAACCTAACAGATTTCAGATTCTCACTCCTGCTTATGGTCACAAAACAGTGAGGGCTCTTCTCTTGTCTCGTTAAACTGAGCAGATTATCAATAAAACTGAGCCGCTGGTTCATTATGAAGTGGTGCGTTTCCTGTCTTAAATCAGCGCTGCTTTTGCTTGGGAAGACGCTGGCTGTCGTGCACGACAGCAGCCTGTGCAGACCCTGAAGGGCTCTGGTGGTTTCTTGTAGGGATATATTTTGTGGAGAGTGAGCAATCCCAGCTGTGTGAACTTAGCTGGAGTCTGAGCTAAGGGCTTTGAAGCCTGCTCGGAAAGTTTCTCAAGGTCAGTGATGTGCACGTCTGTGAGAGAGCTGGCACGTAGAAGGAAAACAACAGGTGTGGAATGAAAACTAACTATCACGAACAGCGCATGGACAAAAGGTACTTAACCAACAGCAGTAGTTTTTAAGACAGATGGACAGATGTGTTGTACCAATCAGCAATGTACATGTGTCGCATGGACCGCCAGGCTGTGTATAAAAGGGTTAAGCTGACGCTTAATAAACAGCATTCGCTGGATCATATTGATCGTCTTGCATCTGTCCATTTTGTACTTCCGGAGAATTGGTGGCCTGTACGGGGAAGTATCAGCTACGGCAATGCTGTGAAGAGCGGCAGGAGCTATGAAGCTGAGGACAGGAGAGCCGGTTGAAAGAGTTGCTGCCCTGGCAACAGCAGATGCCCTAGCCCAGCATCTGGGGAAGAAGGTGCCCCTCGAGGAATAAGGAATCTCACCCTGATCTGGTGAGCGACCAGCAAGGCCAAGGATCAAGGGAAGCCGCCAAGCTAGCTGCGCTGTGGCGGCTGAGCCGAGAAACTTTAAAAGAAATGAGGAGAGAACAAGTTTTTGCTTTTCCTGTGCTAACGCCCAAGTCGTCGGTATCGATGAGTGATTTACAAGCTTTACAGACTGATTCGACTTCAAAGCAGTTGTTTGAAACGACAAAAATATCCGAGAAAGCTGAATTAGAGGGAGTATCAGTTTCAACCGAGCCCCACGAGCCGAAGGTGAACGGGTCTCAGTTGCTGCCGGGTTCGGCTTGACCCCCCCTCCACCCTCTGCCGCACCTCCCACCGAGCTCTTCAGCCTGCCCTGCGAAGCGCCCTCCGAAGCGTTCTCCGGCGAGTCCTCTGGCCCGCCCTGCGGCCCCCTCCGCCACTATTACTTGTGATGCAGATGAAAAAGCCGAAAACGGGGGCTGATGCACCACCCTCCACCGACAGTATATCCTTCACTACTGCAAACACCTGACTTTCCAGCCAAATCAGAGTCAAGCAAAGGCACTGATTTAAAAAGGACAGGGACTTGTAGAAGCTCCAACTACAGACAATAAATGCCAATGGCATCCATGTGCATTAACTATACAGTGGATAACCAAGGACGAGAATCCGTTAAGAATTTTAGAGTGGGTCTTTCTATCCATACGACCAGACAAGACAGTTAACACGAGAGCAGAGTTATTTGCCCGATTGAGCATCACAGGGCGAAACAGAATACAGGAGATTGCGGAACTAGATCCCACAGTGATATTTCTTCCAATGGTACAAATCTACTTGGAATGGACATTAAGGCATAAGTATCAAAACGATTTACTAACTTTTGTCATCAGTGGGGAATTCAGCACGTGACAGGTATACCACACTCGCCTACAGGACGAGCAATGGTAGAATGGGCACATCCAATCTTAAAATCCCTTCTTTCAAAACAGAAGGGGGGAGAGCCCAATACGCCAATAGAAAGACTGATGAAGGCATTGTATGTACTCAATTATTTAAGGCTAGCAGGGAATAATGTTAATCCATCAATGCTTGTTCCTGGTATGGGAATGCAATCAGGACTAGTAGAGCAAAAAGAAAAAATAATGGTTGAGTTTAAAAATTTACACACACAGGGCAATGGGAGGAACCTGCAGAAGTAAAGTTAACTGGCAGAGGATAAATGTGTTTAGAACTAATGACAATTAAAGACTCACCTTTTTCAAATTGGTTAAAATCGTTAGGATTGTCTGGATGGATGGTGGAGATGGTAAAAATGGGTTTAATGTTTTTGCTTGTAGTTGTGGGCGTACTTATAATTTTGCCATGGTTTATGAAAATTGTATCTGTATTAATTCAAAGAGCGGTAAAACAAGTCTGGATTGCTCAAAGAACAGAAAAGAGGGGAGATTTGTGGAAGTATTTTTAGAGAAAAGAGGACATGTGAGCAATCCGGCTGATACAAGTGAGATTTAGGCTTATATTGATGTTACAGGCTGTTTAGCTAAGGGATAGAGTAAGGGGAGTAGGCAAATGCTAATGGGATTAGTAAAATTGGATAAATTGGATCGATAACGTGGTGCCGTGTTTATTCTCTTGTCTGTAAGGGCCCTACAGGGGGACAATAAACACTGCCTTCAAAATAATAATAGAACTCTGTAATCTATAGCTGTGCCTTTGAAATGATTGCAAAAGTAGACTGCAGGAACTTTGTGTCTTTGCTAATAGTTCACTAACAGTTACTAACAAATTACTAACCAATAACAACACATAGTGAGTTACTGATGTAGGTAAGAGACCCTTTAAATGGAATTTAGTGAAAATTGAAGGTTGAAGGTTAATGGAATAGGTAAGAATATAGAGTTAGAGTAGGATTTGCTTTAAGGTTTCATTAAGTAAAGTTTGTTAAGTTTGATAGATATTTTTGGTTTTATATTGTTGATTTGTTGTCTATGGCGATGCATTGCAGGCACGCTGTCTCGCGCAGTGAAATGGAGCTGGATTGCTCAAAAATACAAAAGGGGGATTTGTAGGGATGTATTTTGTAGAGAGTGAGCAATCCCAGCTCTATGAACTTAGCCGGAGTCTGAGCTAAGGGCTTTGAAGCCTGCTCAGAAAGTTTCTCAAGGTCAGCGATGTGCAGGTCTGTGAGAAAGTTGGCACATAGAAGGAAAACAACAGGTTGTGGAATGAAGACTATCACGAACAGTGCGTGGACAAAAGGTACTTAACCAACAGCAGTAGCTTTTAAGACAGATGGACAGATGTGTTGTACCAATCAGCAATGTACTTGTGTCGCATGGACCACCCGGCTGTGTATAGAAGGGTTAAGCTGACGCTTAATAAATGGCTTTTGCTTGATCATATTGATCGTCTCGCATCTGTCCATTTTGTACTCCTGGAGAATCTCCCTTCAAAGGGAAATGAGATTGAGTCAAAAGATCTTTTAGAGCAGTGAGAGGAGGTAGTCTAGTCCATTGGGAACTCCACATACTGGGGTGCTCCTGCAAAAGCAGGCAGAAAACAGACAGGCAGGATATCACTTCTCAGTGCTACTTACCCAATACTGTGTATTACAGACAAGCAAGAAACTTAAGAGACCTTCTCTTGTCCAGAGAACTCTGATAAATAGCTAGGTTAAAATCAGGGGAAGCAGTTAAGAGTTGATAATTCATCTGCCACATTCTCTGAAATACGTACATTTAATTTTATTCTTGTTAATACAACCAACCATTGGAACAAAACCCCGGTGCTTTGCCCTATCTCCAAGTTTCTCTTATAAACACAGTTCCCATTTTCAGAGTTCCTTATTGAATCTGTGTCTATACAACTTCTATAAGAAACAATAAAATTCTTCCACAGGCAAATCCAAGGGACATTCCTCCCCTTGGGCATTGGAAATAGATGGTCAACATGCACGAACACACTGAGAAAAATGTATTTTTGCAGTGTTATCCTTTATTTGGTGTGAAAACACATACTGTCTGCAAAGAAGCAGTCACAGAGCTCTGACACAAAGCCAAGACGGATCTTTAGAGTCACAGAACATTAAGGATTGGAAGGGATCTTGAAAGATCATCTAGTCCAATCCCCCTGCCACAGCAGGATCACCTAGACCAACTCGCACAGGAACATATCCAATGGCTTTTGAACGTCTCCAGAGAAGGAGACTCCACAACCCCCCTGGGCAGCCCCTTCCAGTGCTCCGTTACCCTCACTGGGAAGAAGTTCCTTCT